>JAQMCW010000007.1:5079157-5091922 GCA_030068335.1 Chrysichthys cranchii
TGTCTCTTGTGTAAATATGAGATACACTGTACTGTATTTTATATATTATTCATATTTTACTCCATTTTAATTAATGTTTATATTCTATAATACGAGGGAAATCTGCAAAAGATTTAGATATATTTTAAATAAAAATCCGCAAATAGCGGGGGACTTGAAATGTGAACCACGATAAAGCGGCAGATTACTGTACTTTATAGTATAGTAGGAGCAGCGACCTGACCGTTTTCAGGTGTTCTACAAAAGCGCACTGGTTCTGGCCTTCAGTACAGCTATACTGCACCACGGGTTTAGACTCGAGGCTCTGTGAGTAACATTGGGTAAAAGTTCACCCACTGATCACTTTATTAGGAACACCTGTACTTCTGCACACTGATACAGCTATCTAATCAGTCAATCATGTGGCAGCGGTGCAATACAGTAAATAAATAAATACATACATAAAGCAGATACAGGTCACAAGCTTCACTTAACCCTGGAAAACCCAGACCACCTTCTCATAATAGGAAAAAAATCATCTCCATTGGATAAAATGATGATACAGACACAGTGAACACAAAAGCAGGTGATTTTTTTTTTTTTTCAATTAACCCTTTCCTACTACAGGTTATGAAATTGTCCATATGGGACATACTGGGATGTCCACTAATGTCCACTAACCAATGAGTGAGTTAAATATAAGCGTGAAATAAAAGCTAGGGTCAAATATCACCCCAGGGGTGCTCCAGGGTTAAGGTTCACATCAGACATCAGAGGGAAGGGAAAGTGTGCTCTCTGTGACTTTAACCATGGTATTGTTGTTGGTGCCAGATGAGTTGGTTTGAGTATTTCAGAAACTGCTGATCTCCTAGGATTTTCACACACAAGAGTATCTAGAGTTTACACAGAATGGTGCAAAAACAACAACAACAACAACAACAACAACAAAAAACATACTGAGAGTGGAAGGCTCTGGAGGCTGAAATACTTTGTTGATGAGTGAGATCAGAAGAGAATGACCAGATTGTTCTGAACTAACAGGAAGTCTATTGTACCTCAATAATCACTCTTTACAACCATGGTGATCAGAAAAGCATCTCAGAATGCAAAGCACATCATACCTTGAGGTGGATGGAGCAGCAGAAGACCACATCAGTTTTACTCCTGTCAGCCTCGAACAAGAATCTGGGGCTATCATGGGCACAGACTCACCCAAACTGGACAACTGAATAACTACACGAATGTGCGGGTGTTCCTAATAAAGTGAACAGTGAATGTACAGGTTTATATTAATGTGCTCGTTCTAACCCGGTTCGTTCCTGTAGTAACAGCTCATACACATGGATATGTTTGGTGGACACTCCACAAAGGTTTAATCTAAAACTAAATTGATTTAATAAAATATATAAGTAGTGGTATTTAATACAGAAATGTATAATGGGTGATAAGCTGATGTTTCCTGATAGGAGATGTTTATTTAACATTTATGAAAGGAATATCAGTGGCTTAACAGTGTCAGTGCTTCAACGGTCATTAGGTTTCACAACGCAGGTAAGTCTTCTCTATAGTGGACTATAGACTATAGCTTATTAACATCAAGATCGAAAAGAGAGAGACTAGTAAATGACTGCTCATTATAAGTACTATAACATAAGCAATTATTATTATTGTTGTTGTTGTTGTTGTTGTTATCATTATTATTTTGTTGTTGGTGGTGTTGTTATCCAAAAGCCCAAATTAAATATATAATTATTAGGAAAAACGAAAAAGAGAAATGTAAAGAAAATATACAGCATCCTTTTTTTTTTAAAAAAACAACAACTACATTTTAATCTGGATTTTTATCTGAATTAAAAAAGTAGAGTAAAACAACAAGACGTTCAAACATAATTAATGTAACGAACCAACAATTTCAGAAATAGATCAACTTTAATTTAAAGCCTAATCTTTATTGGTGCACCCTAGTCCTGTAGATATTTTGTTCTTAATGGCAAACATTTTGTTTTTCTCTTCTATTATTTTTCTGTCATTCATAATTATAATTCAAAGCAGCTGTAACTGAAGTAATAAAACATTAAGTAATAAAAAAAAACCAAATAATTTGTTGTTGGTGTATTATTTAAAGAAACACTTTGTAACTGATAAACCCCTTTGCTGTTTTCAAGGTGAATTGCGTTTTATCAGAAAAAGCAAGCCATTAACAAACCTTTCCCTTTCCCCCAACTGACCCTATGCTGACCTCCTGTAACTATTTATATGCTGTGAGTTTCATGGTAAAGGGGTGGACTTGAGGACTTCTTAGCTATAGGTAGAGATAACATACAGGCTGGAAAAAAAATTCATTGGAATTCTGAAGTGAAGAAACCAGCAAGATCCATGATATAGCAGTTTATTATTTCAGTTTTTTAGTTTTCTAAGAATTTTTTATGAATGCATGATTATTACAGAAACACCTTTAAATATTACAAACGGTACCTGTAATGTTTTCCCCCATTATAAGCCACTTGTCTGTAAAGTGTTTATCACATGTTATTTTTATAACATACAGTATGTACTGTACTATATGTACCATGTAATATCTCCATGAGACGATTTACATTGGCTCTGAACTGTCAGGATGTTACCTTTTACAGTTTAATTTTTTTACTACTAAAAACACTCAGCAGAAAGGCAACATTTGTTTTTTGTTTTTTTAACAAAATGTTTTCCTATCTGTGGTCTGAGTGAGCCAGCACCTGGTTCACATTTGTCCTAAGGCTCTATGTTAAATACCTTTAGTCATGAAATGTCATTTATCATCAACTATAATTCAATTTGGATTTGTTTTATTGAAGAGAATGACAAATTATTGTGATTAAAGTGTACATATGTAAAAATAAATATTTTAAAAGTTCCTTAATTCTTCATATTTATTTAGAGGATTTCTTGCCCTGAAGCAGAAGACAGTATACGTACATATTCAAACACAGATTATAATGCAAATTTGCTAGTAATGCGAGAGTCAGTATGGAAAACAGATGTGAGATAACGGGCTGTGGAACAAATAAACTAGGGGGAAAGAGCAATACTAAAGAGTAAAGGGCAAATTCAGGATAGACAAGCACAGCAAAGCATTACAGAACCAACGTTTAAATGCATTTAAGTGCATTTCACTTTTGCTGGAATCACCAGTGGCCAGATTTGTCAGAGTTTTTTTTATTTATTTTTAAATAAATGTTAAGAAAAGGATCTGAAGCTACCGATTTTACACTGCTTGTACGATTACTACATGATTTAGTGAGATTAGTGGGAGTCAGTTATCTGCCAATGTGTACTTTGACTTCTAGATTACGAATATCAGTTTTCAACCATTGGAGTATGATATGGGGTTTATCTGAACTCTGAAAGGAGCACTGATGACGAGACAATGTTCTGGCCAATCAGATTCTTACACTGATGTATGAGCACCTATGAGTCTGCTTTGAAGCCATATTTATGCTCAATAGCATGACCAAACCTAAACATATGGTGTTCTTTCCAGGTTATTTAAGTCAGAGGTCACTCATTATTTGCACAATTTTTGTCAGACTTTAACAGCAATTTCAAATCCATGTTTGAAACAGCATCTTGTCAATCTGTTTCTGGTATATGGGTCTCTGCTTATTCATGTAGGTCTGGCCATGCATGACTGAAAATCACTGTCCAGGAGGGTTGCCAAAATGGCCCCAGAGTAGACAGATTTTATTAGAAGCACTCTGATGATACTCCCTAAGGTTGTTGCAAAAATATTGCAACAAATCTAGTTTCCATTACTCAGTTTGATAAAGACCTACTTATTTTCACATGAAAAAAATCTTGAACAAGATGTTATGAAGCAAGGGTGGCACGGTGGCTTAGTGGTTTGCACTGTCACCTCACAGCAAGGTCCTGGGTTCGATCCCCAGGGTCGACCTGGGCGCCTTCCTGTGTGGAGTTTGCATGTTCTCCCCATGTCCGTGCAGGTTTCCTCCGGGTACTCTGGTTTCTTCCCACAGTCCAAAGACATGCACAGAGGGGATTTGGTTAATTGGCTACTCTAAATTGCCCATGAATGTGAGTGTGAATGGTGTGTCGCCCTGTGGTGGATTGGCGACCTGCCCGGGGTGTACCCCGCCTGTCGCCCGAAGTCAGCTGGGATTGGCTCCAGGTTCCCCCTGCGACCTTGAACAGGATTAAGTGGCAGAAAATGAATAAGATGCTATGAAGCTTCCAAATCTTGATTTAAAAGATTGCAAGTGTTATTTAGATTTTTTTTTTGAGTTTATGGACTCCCTATTCTTTCAATGTGCTTGCACCAGCTTTCAACAGGAAATGATATGCATGACCACAGTGAGTGACTGAGCAACTCAGTGAGCTTTTCAGCACAAGGAATGGTCATTTCATGGCATCATATCTTATTTTTTTGTTTCCTGCAAGTTAGTGATAAGTAAATCAAAAGCGAAAGCAGGCAGTTCTTGGCTTAGTGTCAAACGCATGGAGTACTGGCTTGCTAGGCTAACAGCATGTCTTATGCCTGACTGAGGCATCAATGTAATCACAGGTTTAGTAAGAAAACATAAGGTCATTGAGACCAAGCACAACTCTTATATACTGTAATCTTATATAACAACCTTGGTGTTTTTTCTTTGTATGATCATCTTTATTAAGGATGGTCTAAAAAGTAGGCTGGTGAAATCAATCGGATGGGAAAATGTGTATTATATTCATGTGAACAATAATTTAGTACTGACATATATTAGTAGCAAGCTTCTTTTGACCAACTGAATGTTTCCAATATGGATTAAAAAAAAGTGTTATTGTCTGTAATGGAACAGCATTGAATTGACCCTGCTTTTACATGCAATGTATGATATAGTGCGCAAAAGGCATCCTAATTTCCTTTTATACAAATTTTGTCTTACATGTTGATTTTGCAACTTCTGCATTAATGCATTCATTGGGTTCACAATTTTCAATTTCCAAATATTACCTTTTCAACAAAAATTAAACAATAAAGACAGATATTTGTATGTCATTAAAGAAAGCAACATGTTACATAATACAGTCTCCAGAAAAAACTGTGGCAAATTCTCCAAAATGCTTAGAAAAACTTACTATCCAATTCTTATAAAACTGCACAAAGGGTACCTGAGACTACTATTGCATTTTTAAAGTCAAATCTCACCTTGTTTGTTGTGGTTTACTGCTCTTTATTGAAGGTTTTTTTTTATGTAGAAACCTTTAATTCATTATTTTTGAAGACATTTTGAATTACACCATTTCTTTACATGGTCCTTTTGCATAGTACTGTAATTTTTGTACTATTAAAAAGTTTACAAATAGTGAATTAGCTCTCTAAGGGGACCTGCAGGATGACAACTTTATTTTATTTTGAACAGCAATGTGGAAGTATGCATGGTTCCATAATGTGTTGTAAACGTTCTTGAAAATAGCATTTCAACGTGAGCTGGGGAAAACATCACCTTTCCTAAAGACCTTGCTTCTGAACTGTCTATAAGAAGTTTAAATTTGGATGGAAAGAGTGAGAAAACAGCAACAGCTCTCTGCACACTTTTGCCATCTGTGCAGGATGAAGTCAACCCTTGGGGAGGGGAGGTCTTTAAAGGTTTTTTTTATTTTTTATTTTTATTGAAACAGCCATTGGTGGAAGTGGGAAGAGACAAACCCAGAGGCTTAGTGTCAGCATGTCCATCTGGATGTTTTGTTCCATTGTACTATATATACAGTATGTATATATATTTTATACACACACATATATAGATAGATTGATATATAAAATATACAATTATTATTTTTTATAATAATACTATATTTGTATTGTTATATATAATATTATTATTAATTATATGCAATTATTAGTGGCATCTGCCTGCCCCTTTTGCACTGTACAATCATAGTTATTGTTTCTTATCATAGTAGTTCTTGTGTTTGGTCAGGAATCTGCTTCATATCACTGATGGTAAAGAATATCTTTGCCCTAATTAGCTCAATAATAAGAGTTTAGTTAATCTCAAAACCAGCTGACAGATGGCACTGGTTTTAGACCTTAGCACTTTTCAATTTTCAGTATTTTATACTACGGATTATTGATGTATCCAAATATGTTACTGGGTTCCTCTCAGACATGAGGCAGACTAAGCAAAGAACAGAACGCTTAATGGAAAGGATAGAACAGTGTTTGCTCAAAACTATTGATCTGCTGCAAGTCTGCTTAGCTAAATGCATCGCAGATCTTATGTCTCAAAAAGAAATGGCTCAAATCCTGACTGGATTATTTTTAGATACAATGGACTACTTTATGTATCCTCATCTAGGGCTACCTGAAGGAGAAGCATCTGCTGCAAACTGGTTAGGTGTGTCTTTAAACCCATATATGGACTCATGTGGGTTTCTGACGACAGTCAGACATTTTTGACACATTTTTACTTCTATGGCATCTCTAGCCCTTCTTGTTTCATGCGATTACTTCTTCTGCTTGGAGCTTCTGCACTTGTCCCCCACTCTCTGTTGCTGTGGATGGTCCCGCATGAATACCCAAAAGTCTGCACTTCCTGAAAACAGTTTATGCCCAAGTCTCACTATAATAGCAAGTTTTAAACTAAGTCTCAAACTATAATAGCATGTCTCAAAGTCAGGAAGTTTTTCTTTACTATTGTCATCTCTGGCCTGCTTACTGGGATCTAAAGGTGAATCTACACCTGAATTTCTTTCAATAGCTATTGCTAAAAGAGCTGCATGAATGAAATTGAACCGAATTTAAATGAAATATTCTCTCCAGTGAAGATTATAAACATTTCTGAATATTTCATCAGATATCATGTGATGTAAAAATGATATAAAAGGCAAGATACAAAAGAGACCATTTTTAAAGACGATATTATTTGTCACATGAAGTCAGTTTTAAAAAATATGCAGGAGAAAATAAAGAAAGTGTTCTCCAAGGAATACTGAGGATTCAATAAATAGACTAAATAAACAGTAGGCCGGATCTTTTTGTAAAGGAATAATAATATCCATGGACCATGTGCTCCTTTCACATGGTCAACAGGCCACACTGTGACTGTGAAGAAATATGACAACCAGCTTCACAAAAAACTCCAAGATATTGTGAAATTTCCTATTGTTGCCTAAAAGCCACATGTAGGCTAACTTAATTGGGGTCCCTTGTAAACCAAAAACATGTTTTAACTTAAATAAAATTAAAATAACCTAGCTGGAGCAGTTTTTATGGAAGAAGATGGAACACATATTCAAAATTAAAGACTGATGTTTTACATTCGACGTTATGTTTTGTTTTGTTAATAATATGACACATTTAAACCTGTTTATGAACGCCACATAAAATCAGAGAAATCCTCTCAGGTTAGCTCCTGTTAGCTATTTAGCCAAAAAAAAAAAAAAATCCCAATTACTTCCTTCTTCCGTCTAAAGCGGAAGTCCATAAAGCCACGCCTACATTTCCATATTTGGTCACCCAGATAAGCCCTGTCCTTATTTCCACGTGCACTCAATGACCGATATCCCCGCGTCAGGTTATCTTAATGTCCAAAAGTCATTCTCCTCAGCTCAATCGTCTACCAGATGTTAATTTTTCACCTTTAGCACTGTACTCAAACTACCGTATATTCGGACTCCATGGCGGAAGGATACCAAAGTGGAGTGCTCCATAACACAGCCCTCCTTGTGAAAGTTACAGCTGTTCCCTTGACATAGTGAGCGTGTTGCTCCATCGGTCTCAGCCATGTGACCGCCTCCTTGCTCCTTATCACAGTGGTCCAGTTAAAGTACAGATTATTGTACAGCCTCCTGCGGAATCAGCACTTCTTTCAGCATATAACAGTCTCCGCAAAGACAGCTTTCCCCCTTTTCAGCCATCGTGCCTGGACACAGCACAAAACAACAACAACAACAATAACAACAGCCCCAAGAGCTAATCCAGTATATTAAACAGCAGCAATGTCCACCGCACAGCCGATTTTCTCCAAAGGAGAGAACTGCAAGCAAGGCTGGCACGAGGCGAGCGCCGATTACAACGAGGCCGACACACACCTGGAGATCCTGGGTAAACCTGTCATGGAGCGCTGGGAGACTCCCTACATGCACTCTCTCGCAACTGTGGCAGCTTCTAAAGGTAAATCACTTCCGGCTTCATGCCCTCAGAGACAAGTGCTCAGATCCTGAGTTACAGAGGATATTAATGCAGCACATGATGGAGCATTTCTGTACCGTTTAGAAAGTATCCAGCATGTCTTGTGTGCACAGTGAGACAACACTCATGTACTGCAAACTGGAGATCCAGTGTGGAAAATGGCCCTGTAAGGACATGCATGTGGGTGGATAGAGACCAGAGCACCACTTTTGAACCACCCTTTCTTTCTTTCTTTCTTTCTTGCCCCTCATGCACTTTTATGCAGAGAGGCACACAAGAGATTAAAGGTTGCTTCCATATGGTAAGCAGGGGATCTGGAGCCTTTTCCTCATCAGACTATAACTTTAAAAACATTTCATAAACCTCCAAACATGATCCAAGTATACACATGTTGGTCTTGATGCTATTGAAATGTGTACAATAATATTTTTTTGGATAACTGACTGCAACCTTAGAACTAACTTTCCTCTAATTTTCATAGGAAAAAACAAACACACACAATCTTACCAAGCTGAAATGATTTATATAGGCTTAGAATGAGTTGTTGGGTTTAAAAAAAAAAAGGAAAAAAAAGGTAAAATTAATGTTTGAATTAAACCCGTTCAATTCAAGTGACCAGTCAAACAAGCCAATATGTATAATAATAATAATAATAATAATAATAATAATAATAATAATAATTGCATAATACACCCCAGCTTTGAAAATGATAGGTTGTATTTTTCAGGACTGTAATTAAGTAAGTAAGTAAATAAAGGTGTCCCTGGACCATGTGCTAGAAAAGACAGGCACTCAATATACGGATTAGTAATGGCCCATCAACAATGAAGGAAATAAAATCACACATTTAAATGGTTCTCTCCCTACTAAATGAATGCTTGCTTCACCTTCTACAATAGCGCAAGTGCATACTTTACATGCAGAAATGTTTAAAATAGTTTCACTATTTAAATGGTAATCTATTTTTTTGTTGATACTGTCTTTGTGAAGTATTGCAGAAGTCACATTCCAACCCTGACAGACGGCCTTTAGGTTCACAGTTCCACTTGTCTATTTTTATCCTTCTCCGAAATACCATGGTGTACACTGCACCTCGTGTAGTGTTTCTCATGTGTATGTCTAACTTGGTTTTGAGGACTTGGAGTAAAGCAGTCGATGATACAAAAATCACATGCTCATTTCCTTGACTAGTAGCATAATCATTATGTAGCAGTAATGATTTTCAATGATAAGAGTTACCCTGTTAAAGCCACGCTTCTTTTGTTCTGCTGACTAGGTGGACGTGTCCTTGAGATTGGCTTTGGCATGGCGATAGCTGCCACTAAAGTTGAATCTTTTCCTATCGAGGAACACTGGATCATTGAGTGCAATGATGGTGTGTATCAAAGGTTGCAGGAATGGGCCAAGTCTCAGCCACACAAGGTAAAAAAAAAAAAAAAAAAGTTTCTTCTTTCCACGTTTAAATCATTTTGTCACATGGAGTGATTAATAGTTTTAATACTTTTTTCCTTACCCATACAGATTGTTCCTCTTAAAGGCCTGTGGGAAGATGTGGTTCCCACCCTCCCCGATAGTCACTTTGATGGTTAGAGAAATGACAATCACAGTGAACTTCAAAATGCAATCAAATTATAGCTGTAGTTACAAAAGTGCTTATATGTCTTGTATTTTGTTACAGGGATCCTTTATGATACATATCCCTTGTCAGAGGAAACATGGCACACTCACCAGTTTAACTTCATTAAGGTATAGTGATAAAGTATGCTAGACACCTGTGAAGATGGACAAGTACAGCAGCAGCTCGCTAGCATAGACTTTGGGAGGGGCAAGATGACATTTATAATGACATAGCCTCAAACAAATGAAGTCAACAGCTTGACACTTGACGACGTATGCTTTACGCTATGTAGTAAATTTTGTTGAGAATCCTGTAACTTCACAATGTGCAGTCATCCAGCATACGGTTTGGCAGCTCAAGTTTGTTTATAGCTTAACTACATCTCAAAAACTACAAAACTGAAAGTAGTGGAAAAGAATCAGACTTTACGGGGGGGGGGGGGACACATTTATGTTACCTTTGCCTGTGGAAATGAAATCCCCTTGGTGAACGTGCATTTTTGATGTACAGATATCATCTCCATAATCCTCGTTTCAGTCTCCTAATCTTTCCAGTATGTCTTACAATAGAAATAATTTTGTATGTCAAAGACACTGCCTGCACTCGCACTTTGGCTTTGTTTTTTTAATGTTTTTATTTCCAATTATTGGCTATTAAATAAAATTCTCTGTGCCTGAAAATAATTTTTAGAGTAGCTCAATTTGGGAAGCCTACCATTACCGGTTCAGTCAGCCAACCCTGAACATGTTCATAGAGCAAGCATGGGGCAGCGTGATTTCTGCCCCAGTGGTCCTCTATTCGTGCTCGATGCAGTCCCTATTTTTGACCACTATGTGCAGCGAAAGGTCAATGACGCTAAATGGGGAACCAAGTGCACAGCCGGGCAATTGTGTAACGTCTAGAAAGGTGAAGAAACATTACATCTGTCAATTAGCAATACTTTTAAAATGAGTCATTCAAAACACATCATTAGCATTTCAACCAAATTTTAAATGAATGGAGTTGTGAATGAAGTCTTGAAGATTTACATTCTCCACCCCACTTTCCCCTGTGGTCAAGCAGTCACTGCATAAGTTTTCCAGTTTTATCATTCTTCCTTTTTTATTACTATTTCGACATGTCCTAGGCCCATGCTAAGAGGCTGCTAAAGTCTGGTGGCGTCCTCACCTACTGCAACCTCACCTCCTGGGGCGTGCTGCTCAAGTCCAAATACGACAACATAGACACAATGTTCCAGGTGTGTGCACGTTCTAGGAGCAGTGAAGTAATATTAAATCTCGTAGATCCTACTCAAACAGGAGAATAACCAAGAGTGTGCATGCTTCTTTTTCAGGAAACACAGGTGCCACAGCTGCTAGATGCTGGCTTTAAAAAGGAGAATATTAGCACCAGCGTGATGGACATCACTCCACCGAGTGAATGCAAATACTATTCTTTCAACAAAATGATTACACCAACTATACTGAAGGAATAAGCTACAGGACAGGCTGCATGCATATAGACTCTTTTACTGGGCTTTTTATGTCTCAGAATTTTTTTTTAAATGCTGTCTGTTGTATAAGAAAATTATATTATATGAAATTCCTAAAATTTTGTATAATTGAAATTCTGTGGTGGGAATATACATATACACATGTACCTAAATATACATGCAAATAAAAAGCACAAGACTGCATAATCACTTGTGATGAAAGTGTTATTTCACAATGATAAATTCAGCGTCTAGGATCAACAATTTTTAGATCACGATGTTAAATAATGACCCAAAAGTTACACTGCTTTTACATCAACACTAATAAGACCATGATGTTACATGGCTTTCCCAACTTACACAGAAGCACCTGGAGTAAATCTTGCAATAAGTCCATAATCTGTTTAGACCATACAGTAACAGGGCTCCATGTTGCTTTTCTCCCCCAAATAAGTTGCTTTTCTCTCCTACAATAAGTGTAGAAAACTACACTGGTTCCAAAATCTGACTGTACAATCACAAAAATGGCATTCAGATTAAAAGAACATCTTGAAGGCAGTCAATACCATCTTCTCATAAGGAGAAAAAAGGTAAGTGCTTTGAGGCATAGACTATGTTGAGCATTAAAAAAAAAACACCACTATGCCCATTTGGCCATCAATACTGAATGAAAAGCACCAAGAAGATGAAGTCCCATGTATTGTTTTTCCACAGAACATAGTGGTGCGACTCGGCTCAGCCATGCTTCATGTCGTCACCATTTCCATCACCAACCAAGCCATGCTGTGGTATCATGCAAGCAGGTTGACAATACTACAGTCTATTTATTGTAAAACAGTCGCTCAGGCGTCTGAATTAATGGCTGGGATTGGCACAAAAATATTCAGTAGTTCAATAATTTAGGGTCCTTTTCCAGTACCTTCATGAGCCCAGCCATTTTAATAGCAATTCTTATTCTTTTTATTTATTTATTTCCTCACAGTCTTATCCCTATATTAATTGATCTTACAATTTTCCCTCATGATCCACGTAAAAGCCATCAACTTGTGGTGGGGAAAATTAAAAAAGACTTCGTATTCACTTTGTTTGTGCCCTACATAGGACATAAGGTAATGGAGCTGAACACTACACCTTATAGAATAGTGTAGAAGGATATTTGAGATTCAGCCCCAGAAAATGCCTGACAGCTTGCGTGTGTTAACACTGTCCATGTAACGGTTGTACTGAAACCCCTCAGTTATTTTCACTCAAGATAAAAAAAAGTGGTGTGTGATAGGAGGGATAGCTAGCTAGTTGGTTAGAACTGGCAAACTGAAAGAAAATAAGGTTTAAAAAACATTTTACAAGTACTGGCATACTTGAAGGTGTTTGGTTAATGTGGGTAGCCTTTAAATAAAACTTAATTCATGTTTATTTAACATTGGTGTTGTGAGTTATGCACTGCCAGGACATGTACTACAGGTCCTTCTCAAAAAATTAGCATATTGTGATAAAGTTCATTATTTTCTGTAATGTACTGATAAACATTAG
>JAQMCW010000007.1:5159920-5176608 GCA_030068335.1 Chrysichthys cranchii
AAGTTATTTCAGTGACCATTGTGGGTTTTTCTTTCTTTAACGGAAGGGTACCAACAATTTTGTCCACGTCTGTATATCAATTTGAATAGCACTTACTGTTCTCCTGTCTTCTCAAACTTTTTTTACCCTTGGCTTTGGGCGTAAGGTCCGAGTTGCGTATGGCCTGGCTTATAAAGAACTGCTTACGTTTGGCTGGAGACACCCGTTTGGCAGGAGAGCTGGGCAGTGAGGAGCAGCGCTCTTCTATCAGGCTATGAACAAAAGGAAAGAGACAGACCTCCATCAGTCTAGAATTAACGCCTATGATAGTCATCAAGTTGCTAGGCGGAGAGGTATGTCTACCCTATGTATCTATAATTACTGGCCATTTTATCAAGAGAAGCTACTATGCAAGTGTACTGTAACGTTAATCAATAATACAAGATGGCTGACAAAAGTTTCATCTACAATATCTATGTTTAATAGCATCCATTTTCTTTTAATCACAGAAAAGTACTACTAGAAGGGGCTTGTTGCTATGGGGGGGAAGCTGGAGCCAATCCCAGCTGACTTCGGGCGCAAGGCGGGGGACACCCTGGGCAGGCTGCCAATCCACTGCAGGGAGACACACAGAGACAGACAACCATTCACACTCACATTTCCCCACCTACAGCCAATTTAGAGTAGCCAGTTAGTCTAATCCCCTCTGTGTATGTCTTTGGACTGTGGGAGGAAACTGGAGTACCCAGAGGAAACCCACACGGACACGGGGAGAACACGCAAGCTCCACACAGAAACGCACCCAGGCCAACCCTGAGGATCGAACCCAGGACCTTCCTGCTGTGAGGTGCCAGTGCTAACCACCACACCACACCACCGTACCACCCCACCCATATTGCTATTTAAGAAAAATAAACAGATTTGTTAAACATATAACAGCTCCTATACTGCAGTTATCACATTCAGAAGAAAAAGCCAACCGAGATTAGGTTCTCTGAACGCTGCTTACACATAAATCATACAGCTATTGTTCAAATCTCTGGGCAAATAATTAGTATACAGTCTAGCCTTTGCTCGCAGACTTTTTGACGCAGGTTTCCTTTCCCTCTTAATACCCGAGGTAAATTTCTCAACCAAACTGATGAATTGGTGATTATTTGCTTGTTCCTAGTGATTGGAATCATTTGTTGCGCTCAAAATAGCAACCCAGAGTGTAGAAATGACAAATAGTGTAGTGACTAGGTTATTTTTGACCTTATCAGTTTAAACAGCTGTGGGCCTCCTTCCTTAAACCTTACATAACTCTTCGTCGTCATCATCATCATATCAAGCATCATCGTTACATTACATTACAGTCAATTGGCAGACGCCCTTATCCAGAGCGACTTACATTTGATCTCATTTATACAACTGAGCAGTTGAGGTGAAGGGCCTTGCTCAAGGGCCCAACAGTGGTACCTTGGCGGTGCTTGGATTTGAATTCCCGACCTTCTGATCAGTAGTCCAGCGTCTTAACCCCCTGAGCTACCCCCTGTCTTAGTAAATATTTTATTTGAGTTGACAAGCTCCATGAATTTGGGATTCAGGATGTTCAAGTTAACATTTAAATCGGTGTTAATTGCCCAGACATGTTCAAAGCTGTCTTGGGACTTACTTGGACATTTAATTAATGATGTATTAATCTATACAGGGGTGTTTTTTTCCCCTTGTGGTGTAGGTACAATAACACAGCATGTTCATGGATAGGTAAAGTGAAGTGCAACTTTAAAGAAACCTGGGAATACAGTATTATTGTACTGAAACGTGCAGCAGGAAAATCTCCCTGCTTGGTATGGTACAGTAACCTCCCTCTGCTGTTTATGATCACCATATCACATCACCCTGCTATCATCAGGGTGTATTTTTGGCTTCGAAGAGGACTCAGAATAAACCTTGATTTATAATCTAAGGACATATTTGGCTTTAAAACGTTAATAAAATCGCGTTAAAAGAGCTGTGAGTGTTGCACTAGAATACCTGACCGTGGTATCATTGTTAGGGAGTAAACAAGCTGGATCAGAGGACACGCCTTGACCTGTTTTCTTGTGTAGACTGGGGGATTACATAGATTTCTAATTTAACTGTATGTTCAATAAATCGCCTGGGATCAGGTGCCTTTTCCAAACTAAATTCATAATTATAATTATACCACACTAGCCTGTTATTAGAAATAAAAACATAACTAGGGACTAGCTAGCTCATCATCGACATCAGCTAGCCGCCTTTCTAATAATAGGATCTTTAACCCAGCGCACAAATGCTCACAGCAGTAACGATTTTTCCCCTCTTTCTTTCTTTTTCATATATATCTATCTATATTTTTTTTAACCCCAAATGCCTCGACTGCACAGATAATATACATTTAAACGCCTACCTACTTATTGCTAGCCCAGCTAGCGTCTGCTAGGTGCTAGCCATCTTGTTGCCAACAACAACAACAACAACAACAATTAAAAACAAACCTCGTTACTCACATTATATCGTGTTCTTCATTGCTGGCGTTAGTGTTAAGTACAACCATCTCGAATAAAACAGTTAAATTGAATTAAAATAAACTAAACTGAAGTCAATTTTGGGTCCTATGGGCAGAAGACGCCTGGAAGGCTGACTAGCCGATAAAAGCAGCCAAGCGGGTTGCCAGGTCCACGGGATTTCCGTATCATGTCACGCCAACTGATTCTGAGCACTTTAATTAGTAGTTATGTTTGGAGTTCACGTAGAGATTATATCTCATTTATGTCTTATGATTTGTTTTAATTAATGTATTATTTCTCTCAGAAAAATCCCCCACCAGCTGTTAGATCTTGGCCCAAGCTGGGAGACTGGTTGGTATCTTGTAGACCGGTTGGTAGGTTTATTCCAGTTTACTTATGGCTTAACTAAACTGGTCATTCAATGTTTGGTATTTTCTAATTAACAAGTGGTGGGGTTATTTTCTTAAACGTAACCTGTCTACGAGGTACCACTTGTACATGTTGTTTCCTTACTCCTAAGCTCGAATCATTGTTCATGAGTCCCAGTGGATTCTGGGTTTCCTCCAGGTTCTCCTGACCTCATGAAAAGATGGGCTAGGTTGGCTAAGGTGTGGACAAATGTGTGCGTGCCCGGGGTCTGCAATGGATCGGTGGTCCATACAGGGTGTATTCCCACCCCTTGCCCAGTGTTTTTTCACGATCTTTGTGGCCCTTACCAGGATAAAGCTGTTACTGAAGATGTATGAATGGAGGCCTAGTGTTTAGATAGTCTACCAGTTCGACTTGTGTTTTGGTCACACCAAGATGGATTTCTGAGCAGGGCTGGCAGACTATTCTGAACTTGAGAACACTGAGCAACACCGCTCCGCCTGATACACTCCAGTGCCACACACGGGCTACAGTGTCAGTGCTGTGCTTAGAATAGTCTGCTACTCTAATAACACCTGCTCAGTGGTGGTCTTATGGGTGGTTGCTTTTTACTGATACACTTTATTTGGGATCCAGGTCTTATCCCTGCACTCGTTGCCTATTCAGGTAAACCTTGTTACTTTGTAGGTAAAATAAAATAAAATATTGACTGTAATTCATAAATTGCTATGAAGAATTTTGTCTACCTGTCTGTCAGTAAAAAGGAACGTCCCTGGATCCACCACATTTTATTTGCTGAGTCGTGGCCAAGTTTTTCACCACCCAAATGTTAAGGTAAGTCGTGGTCCTTTGGCCATTCCTTTTTACTTTATATGATTAAAATCATCCGGTTTGATAGCATATGACCAAGCATTCAGGTTCAGATTTATCTCAGACATGAACAAGTCAACTGACAACAAGTATCTTTTTTTCTCATGGCAGACAATTGAATGTAGAAAAACAATTATTCTACAAACTTATGATCAAGTCGATCATTCACAGTTCACCTCTATCAGGAATAATGCATTCAATATATAACCTGATATGAACTGAATGTTGAAAATCACTAACAGAAATATATTTGACATTACACTCACCTTTCATGTTCGATCCATCATCAGTTGTAATACCTTGTGCCGGAAAATCTTTCTAAACTATTCCCCACTTTCAAATTTGAGGCAAAGACCAGCTCTGTTTCAAACTACTTCTGTAAGAACACAAAATCTTCTGAGAAAGCTTGCAATTAAACACAATGTACATTTTCCCTGGTCCCTGAAACACAGCAGAGTGCACAGAGAGGGGACATGGTGCCAAAGTGCTTTTAGGAGAGACATACAATTGTCTTGAAATACTGGCTCACAGAGAAGAAAATGTTTTTAGCAGGGTCACAGTGACCACATCAGTGACCGGGAAAATTGCTGCATGATTACCTTGATCTGGAAGTGATTGCAGAGAAATTGTTGTCAGCATGCCCTGACGTTTACTGCATCACCACTCTTCCTAGAACACTTAAAACAGAAAAGACACACAATCACTCTGAAATAAACATGTTTTTCCTCCCAAGACTACCTCTTGGTCATGCTTCTGGAGTAGCTCTGTACAATTTGTACCACTGACCTATTTTAAAGGTTGAAAATGGTAGAAAACATTGTAATTATTATATAAAAACAAGTTATAGAAAGATTTTGCAATACCCACAATATCTCAGAAAAATATATTGACATAACTGATGCTATAAATATATGATATTGCACAGCCCTATTTCTATTTCTGCTTCTTACTTTCTTTTTTTACCATTACACACTTCTTAACAAAATAGTGGAAAGAGGTTTAAATTATGCATTGCCATAATTACTTTTCCAAGAAATATTCAAAACTCAAAACATTACGCCCGTATTCAGCTGATACATTTTATTAATGTTCTTAAAAATATATAGGAATAAATAAGAAGTGCTTAAGATGAAATCATTTTGCACTTGTAAAATGACACAAATACGGAAATGTGTAGCTGTGTTTAAATACTTGAATGCAAAATGCACAAATGTTTTAAGATACTGACGAGCTTGGTGATCTGTGCACAAATACCTCATTTAGATCCAGCTTCTGCACATTTATATTCACATATTTTCACATAGTTGTGAACTTGAATGCATTTGCATTTTTTCCCTACATGCATGCCAAGAAACTGCACATTTCAGTGAATATCACTTTACACATGCGCTAGAGTTTCCTCCATTTCAAATATTTTTGATTTATATATACATTCCAGCAATACAGTAAGTGCACCGTGCAGTTTGGTTATACGGCTCCTTCACGCCAAAGTGCATCTAAGGTGTGCATTTTTTCTCAAAACTTTTAAAAAACGGAGACATCCGAACACAAAAAGGCTGACTTAATAAAGGCAGTTTATAACAGATTCTAACACATCATTTACAGACTTCCAAATAATTATGGAAAAATACGCTCAACTCATAATAAACTTCAAGTAAATAAGATTTGTCCACAAACTGATTTGCACAAGACATACAGGATGTCAAGTGCAATTATCATCATACAGCAGTTCTCAGACAATTTAACAGAGTGGTCCTGAGAGTACGTGATATCTTCAATACACTGAAGGTAGCTTGAGACAAAAACAGATTAAAGGAAATTTTAATTTCAAGCTAAATCTCAAGATCTGAGACAGCGATGTCATTCATGTCTTGACTATAAAAAGTTTGGTAACGTCTTTGCTCTGAGATTTCTCTTCTTCTGTGCACTTGCATCCATTAGCTGAGAAATCCACTAGCGGCTGCATTTGTATTTGCTGAGGTTGCTTTGTTTCACCGGGTTTGCTCTCTTTAGTCTTTGAGTCTGCAGCTCCTGGCTGACTGGATTTGCATGATGATGACGGATGGGGTGGCTGAGCAGCAAGAACTTGAGATACTGATCTTTTAGGTTTAAAAGAAGTTGTTAGCGATGGATAGATAGTTTGATTGGATTGCTGAGGTATGCGAGATTGAGCTCCATCTGATCCACTGTTTATGGCCACCTCCATCAATCGGTCATCGTCGTCCATCTGCTCCTTGGCAAAGTTGACAAACACCTACAGGAGAGGAAAAGCCCACTTTTAGTTTTATCTTGAAATAATCACATCCGTGCATGCAATCGTTTGTGCGGAGTACGAACCTGGTCCAGGGTTGTCTGAGAGACGGAATATTCCGCTATCCCCAGCTCTTCGCTCTTGTTGGACAGAACGTTGAACACATGAGCCAGTGAGCAGGCGTGAGTGGGTAGCTGATACTGCAGAACATTGTGGTGTCTCTCTTTCAGCTCGATTCCTGGAAAGCGGCTCTGGATGTAGGCATCCACGGGGCAGGGATCCGGAGGCAGTGCAGACAAGCGGAGGATAATTGTATAGCCATCGCCAAATCTGTAGGAAAGAGAAGAAGAGGATAAAATATTCAAGAAAAAATTAAAAATTAAACACCGTGAACAGTTATTGGTCACAGGTATTACTCATCAGGTGTACGGAGATGCTACACATTCATTTATTCACTCATTCAGGTTGTTAGGGTTACAACAGATCCAGCGCCTATCCCAAATACACTGGGTGCACTGTGGAAGGGACACCAGCTCACCACAGGGCTCCAAGCACACACACATTCACAAATTCATACACAATTTAATGTAGAGGTGGAAGAAAACCAGAGAACCCAGAGAAAACCCTCACAGGCATGCACAGGAAGTCCATACAGAGAGAATGACCAAGGCGAACTTAACTGAGGACTATGGAGCTGGAAGGCGGTAAAGGTACCTGCTGTGCCACAATAATGTATTATTTAACAAAATGGAATAGTGTTCAGTGTTTGTATTCACTTCACCAATGGGGGATTTTCTCCAACTTGAAGGTATGTGACATTATGCTGAAAACAAACCTGAACCTGTATGTTTCCATCACACTATACTATACTATATTATACTACAATACAGACATCTCAAAAGTAAACAGACGCCACCATTTTTGAAAAATGTATTTCCATAAACTTCCTTTTAGCTGCTCTGCCACAGTAACCAAGTTGATAAAGAAACTCACAGAAGACTTCATTTCACTTGGAGTTGCTCTGCAACATCAGAGGCCTTACAATGGGGATTTTTTTATTTTTTTTTCAACAATGCCCTTGACAGTACAAAAACACCCGTCAGAGGGCCCAGGTCGGCCTGATCGGGATGCTGTTGATTCTGTTCCTTTGCTTTTTGGGGGTGTCTATTTACTTTTGAGATGTCTGTGTATACTATACTATACTGTACTATGCTATAATATACTATCTCTTTCTTTTCTTTCCTTTTCTATTTGCTCTGTCCCTATTGTCTTCAGTAGTCATCAAACATCACATAAATGTAGTCACTTCAATAGGAATACCTGTACACCTGCTCATTTCATACAATTATCCACTCAGCCACTGCAAATTCATGCAAATACAGGTCAAGAGCAATGTTCCCTCTAAGCTGCACGCGTGCGCAATCGCGCAGGCCTGAGGGACCTGTCACGCACATGATTTGTCAGACAGAGCAGTCCCCCGCAACATTCTAACGCGCATAGTGCCGAAGCACGCCGCTCAGACACATTTCAATTTGCTTAGTCCTGAAAAAAATTAGAGGGAACATTGGTCAAGAGCTTCCCTTATTATTCACATCGAACATCAGGTTGGGAAAAAATCTATCTCAATGACTTAAATATTCACTGTAACTCAAACCTATAGTTATTCTGGGATGCTTTTCTGTTTATCACGGCTATAAAGAGTATCTATCTGAGTTACTTTAGCCTGTGTCAGAACTAACCAGTCCATTCTTCTCTGATCTCTCCCATCACAAAGGCATTTCTTCCTATGGAGTTGCAGCTCACAATATTGATTGTGTGTGGTTATTTATTTTTTTGCACCATTCTGTGCAGGAAAATGAGTCTGTTGTGTTGGAAAGTGCCAGGAGATCAGCGGTTTCTGAAATACTCAAACCAGGCATCAACAACCATGCTACAGTCAATCGCACTTTGCCATCATTTTGATGTTTTTATATTATCAGAAGCTGTTCCTGACCAGGTGTGCATGATTTCCTAATAAAGTGGCCAGTGATTGTATGCTACTAAGACAAGGTATTAATTGTTTTCATCCTTCAACACTGTGATGCTAAGCCAATGAGTTAGTCTTCTGTGTGTTGTGTTTCACAGTTGATGTTGCTTTTCAGAGTAAAAAAAGTACAGAAATGTTCTTGGTATTATGCTGAGGTATATCAACACTACATTTGTTTACTGTGGGTACACTTTTTATGCTTATTATTATTATTTTTTTTTTTGTCATTTTTATGGTACCTGTTCTTAAGGTGCTGCACTGAACCCAGACACTGGAACCGCCCATTGACCATGATGGCCATACGCGTGCAGAGAGCTTCACACTCCTCCATGCTGCACAAAACAGCAGCAATTAATACAGCAGATCTCTACAGGAGCTGTGCAGTTTCTCACCCGACAAAAACATGCTTATACACAAACATATTTTCATACATAAAATAGTGATGACTGAAAAAGGACCTTAATGTTGCGCTTATTATATTACCCACTACATCTGAAAAAAAAATACTGTAAATATATTAAACATTTGCTGATTTTATTCTACATATACTGCTGTGAGGCCACGTGTCCACCTGACTATTGTCAACATACTTAAACATAAACATATTTCCCAAAATGGCAGAATTCTCCCAGATTTGTTTATTTTGGCATGTCTTGATATCTATGTAATCAATGTAAAAAGAGATCATTATTGCCTTAAAAAGATGACATCAGCTTGTGCATATGTTGTGTATACTGTCACTGAACCATATTCAAACTTTTTTTTACTTCAAACATTAGTTTGCTAGGTTAAGCCGTTTCTTTAACCTAGTCCATGAGATGCATTGTTTTTACTGAGTAGTCAACTTATGCTTTTGACCACTGTATTATGTTTGAGTACCATTTCAAAATAATAAGTTTCAATAACACAGTAATATTGAGTTACTCAAATTGCAATCATGCATAATCAAGTCCCTGATATTTCTGGTTGTTGATTTAAAATAAATAACATGGTGTTGGATCCGAACTGATTTTGCCGATAGAGATCCGGATCTTCTGAGGTGGGAAAAATACTGAATAACACAGGATAACAATGTGATCATCAGAAATTACAACACACTTTTCTAATTGGTTTCACACACTGAGTTCAGATCCGTTTTCAGTTTTTTTCAGTCGCATCTACTTTTTGTGCTATGAGCAATGTTAAGTTACAGGGTACTTGCATGTAGTTTTTACTAAAACCTAAACACCAATCAAGTAAATGTTTGAGAATCTTCAGCACGAGGTCAAATAGGCACACATCGTGGCACAGATATACTGAACGATGTCATTCAGCTACTTTTTTCAAAAACGTTTAGAGTATGATTTTCTTGTGTACACTGCATCTGGAGTGTCACAGTACAGCATCCAGCAGTAGTCAGCCATCATGCTCTTAATCAACACCTGACGACCAATCAGAATCCAGATTTCAATATCTGAATAATCAGATAATGAATGGATTGTTTACTGGCAAATGTTTATTCTGGTTGTTGTCATGGTTACAGGTTTCTCCAATACAATAAGAGAGATGACTGGATATTGACTTTCTGAATTTTATTTTTTTTTAATTAAAAGTCAAATGTCCCCATACAGACAACTGTCGTGTAATCTTCAAATATGCTTGGGCTAATTATACCAAATATCATGCAATATACCCTCATCACAAAAAAACAGACATGCTAGAGAATCATGAGAAACACTACAAAACCCACATAAAGTTATACTGTTGACCTGTGTAATTAGTGCTTCACAGTTATGCCCTAGTACCTGTGAGATGTGAGAACGACAGCTCGGCCTTCTTTGATGACGCTCAGAATACAGTTCCACAAGAAGCGCTTGGCCTTTGGATCCATTCCTGTTGTGGGCTCATCCTGAGAATGAAAAACAGGCATTTGTCACAGAGACCTATTCTGGTGATAGACAAAACACTAGGTTGAATAGTTGAGAAAATCAACTGATTCTGCCAAAGTGTGAAACTAATGTTTAAAAATAGTAGACAGGTACGAAAGGGTTGTATTGTCTATTCCTGTTTAATGGTGTTTCTTTGTTGTGATAAATGCTGACCAGAAAAACAACTGGTGGTGCGCCGATAAGAGAAATGGCGGTTGAGAGTTTGCGTTTATTGCCTCCACTGTATCCTCCTGCTTCTTGCTCAGCGTACTGTGTCAATCCCAGTTTTTTCACTCCCCACTGTGAGACCTATTGGCCAAAGATCAATTATTAATGTTGGCTGAGACATCAAAAGACTGAAGGCTTTCTTTTGATTCATTTGAAGACCTATATGTACCATGCATATACAGGATAACTGACTGCCTATATTTCAAATTAATTGGTGTCAGCGATCATATGAAATCTATATAACTTCGGGTACCTTTGCTACATATGGCTCGGGGACTCCTCTCAGTCGAGCGTAGAACTCTAGGTGCTCTCTTCCAGTCAAAAGGTCATTGATGGCATCAAACTGAGGACAGTAACCCATCAGCTGATGTACTCTGTCCATGTCACTCAGCACACTGAGGGTGCAGGCAGACAGAAGTTCAAAATATTTAAATTAATTAACGGCATCATAAGCAGCTATAACGCTCAGTGGCAGTGTAACAGTGACGGACCTGTAATTGTTGAGAAAAGCATCTCCATAGGTAATGGTGGTATCACCTGTCAGCATGCGAAAAGTGGAAGTCTTCCCAGCCCCATTAACCCCGAGAAGCCCAAAGCACTGTAATGAGATAGCAGAAGAACAGAATGAATATTTTCATTATTGTAATGGGAGGCCAAAACACTTACAGAAAGCAAAAAGCAAGGAATTCTCAGCAACACTAAAAATGTGACATATATTCTTATTATATATATATTTATATAAATAAAAACAACTGTTCATTTAACATATCATTAAATGTAGCAGATGTTTATTTATGAGCAAATATCTTTAATGAGTTTCGCACTCACCATTTTTACCAGTAAGTGGTGGAAAATTATTACAAAACAAGTTTAGACAAGGTTTTTCTTTGCTTTTCGGGGTGTTTTTTTTGTTTTTTTTTTGCAAATGCAGTCTGTCAAATCAAAAGGCCACGAGTACTTAATCTGTCACATCGTCATTCATAAACATAACACAGTGGACAACAGTGAAAGGCCTGCTTTAATATTTCTGCTCATTTTCAGTAAATACTCATATTTCTATTAATTTCTTTTGCTGAATATATGGCTTTATGTACCATAACCTGTCTGCAAGTGCTTGTAAGTAAGAACTACAAGACAATCTTAGCACAGGGGAGCGGTTGGGAATAACAGTAGAGTGAAATTACTGGAGAAACTGCATTAGCAATACATTAGCAATATGACTTGCTAGTCTCCATTCTGTTTGTTGTTAATAGGCCCATCAGTCAGTCTGTTAGTCAGTAAGTCAGTAAGCATTCTCAAAATCTTGAATAGTAGTTCAATGATATGCACAAGTTGACTGAATTTTTTTTCGCACCTCTCCTCGAGGAATGCTAAGACAAAGCTGGTTCACTGCCGGCCTCCTGCCTGCCTTATAGACCTGCAGAGATTCAAGAATAGAGAATACTGGATTTAATGGGTTATTTTACATTACTGAGAAAGACAGAATTTGTAGCATCTAAATGCTTATTGTAACTACATCATCATCAATAACTTCATCTTTAATTTGAATACAGTGAACCCCTGCAATATCGCGGTTCACCGATCGCGGGTTCAGTGCATTGCGGATTTTCAAATTTTGATTCGCGGAATTTTTTGGCTTTCACGGGACTCCGGAATATAAAATATAATAAAAAAAAAAAAGTTAATTCAAACATTAAAAGAACATTTAAATTGAAATAAAACAGTATGCACTGTATTTCATCAGCAGAAGAATACACAGTAGCGGTGTACGCCACTTCCGCTTCAGCTAGTAAACAGGCTGTAAACAGGAAGTGACCTAACCGGCAGTGAATACACATGTAGCATTTTATATGTTGTTAAAATTACATGTGTTTAAGAGCATAGGACGTGTTTATAAGGAGTGTGGAAAAGGTTAATAAGACAATGGAAATGGTTTATAAAGCCTTAATATATATATACCGTAAATAGTAAAATCAGCCGGAAAAGTCAGGTGATCGCGAAAGAGCACTAGGACTGGGTAGGGCGGCTGTAAACAGGAAATGCCCTCACTGGCAGTAAGTACGCATGTAGAATTTTAAATATTGTTAAAATTACGAATGTTTAAGAGTGTAGAAAGTGTTTAAGAGCATAGGACGTGTTTATAAAGGTGTGGGAATGGTTAATAAGAGAGTGGAAATGGTTTATAAAGCCTTTATATTATATATATAATAAAATAAATTTTCCGGCGCTACTTTGCAGATTTCACCTGTCGCGGGGGGGGGCGGCGGAACGTAACCCCCACGATAGGCGGGGGTTCACTGTATTCCTAATGTTCACTGCAGACCCATGCCGATTTTGGCATCTGGATCATACCCACCTTGCTCAGGTCCCTGAGAGTGAGAACATCCTCCTGAGTTCTGTTGCTTTTCACACGTTCTCTTTCATTTGCTACGTCCTCATCCTCTGGGCCCAGTGGTGGCAGGACAGGCTCAGACCACAGCCTAGGAGGAAAAAAAAAATGTTTAAGTATCTTGTCTCAACCATTCATAGCAGTATGTCAGTAAAGCTTTAGAGAAAATCCCTTTGTACCTGAAGTGTATGAAGAACTTGTACTGAAGCAGCAGAGTGAAAATGAAGAAGATAACACCCTCGACTGCCATAGCAAACAAGTTCTTCCCTACAAAATCCCATGCTAGTGGCTCCAGTGTCTGCTTGTTTCCTGTGAACAAACAAAGAAAATTCAACTATTGATGACATACCGAAATATATTCCCTCTAACCGGCACAAAGATGTCAAGGACATATATGTGGCCATACAAGGAAAATCACTTCAAAACAGTTTTCAATTTACCAAGCCTCTGGAAAGCATCGGCCATTGCCTGGTTTTTAGCCATGTCAATAAGACCTCGACCCAGACAGAAGTGAGGAAATATCAAAAAGACCTTCTTGAGGATCCTGTTGACCTCGTTTAAATGCTGAAAATAGAACAAGGCAATATGAAATGGTAATGGGAAATTGTTTTTACATTCTGTACTGGAAAAATAAACGAACATGTCTGCGGTTTTCTTTTCATCACTTGTATTCATCACAATGGACACCTCTTATACAAAAAGGCATGACTTTCATTACTTCATCAACAAAGAGCTCAAGGACGAAGGTGGCTATGCTGCCATTGATGCCTATGAAAAGGTTGATGGAGGTGAGCACCACATAGGCTGTGCTGGGCACCGAGAACACGAACGAGGCAGGGTACATCAGGGGAGTGATGGACCAACTACAGTAGGGAAGAAATGCACAGGATTATTACTATAAAGTACTTTAATGTTGAAGAACATCCATGAAAGAAGTTATCATGCATTTAATTACAATAATAAACCGTTGTTCGTGTGTTTGCTCTCTTTCGAACACAAAAAAAGCTTGTTATTGAGAAACCTTTGAAGAAACTTAACTGAAACCTAAAGTTACCTTTTTACATCTTACTATTACAAAGTGCTGACACTGGAGAGTCCATCTATAAATGCTAAATAAAATTTTGCTCATATGCAGTGCCAGTTGTTACCATAGCAACAATAACATATTACAAGGTAATAATTACATTACTATAAGACTTGCAAATGAAACTAATATCCAAGCTCTGTTATAGAAAATTCAACAGTGCTGCACTATAAACTATAAATTAGTACATTTTGCAGCATGACAAGTTGTGACACAGAGTGACATTTTCTTGACATTAATATTAGACATGTAGGTAAAATGTCCCATCACAGTGCTTTTTAAAGACTAGCCACATTGCTTGCACTATTCCCAAATGCCACAAATACTGTTATACATTAAAACCATTTAGGTTTATTAGCCATTACCCATAGAGGAGCAGAAGCAGCACTAGCGCAGGAAGGTTTTTTTCAGAGACATAAGACTGCTGTTGGAAACTTATGAAGATGAGGACCACCATGGTTGCAGGAACCGTGTAGTTCATCTGCTCAAAGAGAAAACATGAGACAAATGATGTGTGTGATATGTTGACACACATTCAGCATATTCTGTTGTATTTTATTGTATGAGCCAATGTAGGATATGCTTGAGAGAAACTGACCATGTCCCAAACAAAGTTTGCAGTCCAATACAGAATGGGTTTGACCCCACTAACAAACTGAAGGTGCTTCGACTTGCTGACCCTCTCCTCGATCAGGAACAGTACAAAACTTGCTGGTACAAAGGACATGGCAAAAATCACACATATGGACACCAGGACATCCACTGAGGTGGTCATTCTGGAGACAGAGACGAAGACAACAGCCCAAAATTGACTAATAAAACCTAAGATGTAACTAATTCACAGGAAGTAAGGATCACTCTGCAGGAATCAACTGAAGTGAGTCTTTGAGAGAACTCCGATACATGATGACAACATGTACATACAAGGCTAACTCGGTGAGCTGCTCCTTAGTGAGGTTAAGTGGATGGTTATAGGCTGTTATTCCATGTTTCCCTCTGTCTGGTCCTGGAGGAAGACTGGCACGGAGAAATGCGTTGTTCATGACGTTCACAAATGATACCATGGCATGCCAACCTTTATTATTAAACCACACCTGAGAAAAAAAAAAAAAAAAACAAATCCCAAAAAAAACCCAAAGATTCATGGCTAGCTGTATTAATGTTTCCATGAATTGGGAGCAAAGATTTCAACTGTGTTTCACTCACCTTAACATTGTTTTGACTACTAAGCCCTGTAAGAAGGTCTGGCAGTCTGTCCAAAAGTTGATCCAGTGAGCTGTTCTGTAAAAACCACAGGCATGAGAAAAAAAAGAGTGCTGGCACAGAAATATAACAATCACCTTGGGTTCCTGCTAATGGTATGCAAACTACATTTCAGTTACATGCCTAGGTGAAAGACTAAAGAAATAATAAATCGTATAATCGTATTGTGCTGTCCATGTTAGCGTGCATACCTGTGCTATTTTGTAGCGTGTTCTGATGGCCATTACAGACTGCTCTAGCTGATGGATGTCTGTTTGACCCTGTGAGCTTTTACTGCCTAGAGAGTAACCTCCATACCTGTAGATACAGTTAATACAATCTGATGATATTCACATAATGCACGGATTCTCTATTACGTGTTTAAGCTAACACTGACGACTCACCTGAACTCATTCACCCACTTTTTAGTCTTCATGCTATATGATGAAAATAATTCAAATCAGGAACTTATAGGGACATTGTGAAAAAAAAATTCATGAAAGGAAAAAAACCCAAAACAAATCAATCTCAATTTAGACAAGACCTTTTTTTCAGAATCTGTGGATAAGTCTTGATGAGGTAGTCGGAAATATTACGGCCAGTCAGATTCTGCAGAAGGTCGCCTGTCAGTCTTTTGATCTGTGACCAACAAGTGAAGAAACAACATTAAAAAACAAACAAACAAAAAAAACATAATTTTCTGATTACATTACATTACAGGTATTTAGCAGACACTCTTATCCAGAGCGACGTACAACAGATTCAGTTTCATTCTGGTTTAAGCTGGGACAGATGAAGATGTAAAGACCAGCAGCAATGTGACAACCTGTGGAGGAGGTAAGCCTCCTGCTTCCACTGGGCATTCAGGTAGCATTCTGCGAACATCCTCAGTGCTGCATTCACACCCAGGAGAAGGCTCCTCAACTGTCCAGTTCCCGTTGTTAAAAAGCTCCCATGCAGTGAAGGGAATCTGGGGTCGCAGAAACATTGTTCCTGCCTCACTGTCATCGCACTGGGGCTCACTGTCGATTCAGAATAACACCATGTTACATAAACCTTATCATATCATCCGATAATTTACGTCCTTCCATGCAGAGAAGGAACTGTCCTACGTTTCTGACTCCATGCATTTCGTCCCGAATCCAGGCGGATCCAGAAGAGCATCAAGGAGATTCTGGATTTCAGGGTTCTCTGGGGCATCATTGCTGTGAGGAAAAGAAGAATGAGAAAGGCCTCGAAGGGAAGCATGGATAAAGCCCAGTCAAACCATGACACTGTGGACTGTGTACTGTGGGTACCTAAAGAAAGTGTACTGTTTGCCGTACATCCATGGCTGCAGCTCAAGAGGGGGATACTTTCCAAAGGGTGGGACAATGAGGCTGAACAGCAGAGCCACCAGGACAAACACTGCAGGTAGCACAATCTGAGAAATGTTTCATTATTACTTTTATATTCAGAGCTTTGAATAAAAAAAATAAAAAATAAAAAAAAAGAGATAAGTCCAACTGAAATCACAATATCTACGACGGAGTATTAGGGCCACACATGAAGAAAATTTTTTTTACTGGCATGACGAGATGTCACGCCAAAATGACATGTTAACGTTGACATGTCGACATTAAACTCGGAATGTCGAGAATAAAGTTGAACTCGTGTAGATGATTTGGTTGAATTGTACTTCAGAATCGGGTTTGGCAATAAAGAAATCCTCGCTGTTTTAGCGCAGAACCACAGTGTGATCATTAGTGTAAGAACACTGAAAAGGTTGTGCCGAAAACTTCGTTTGTTCAGAAGGAGAAATCATACAAACTTGGAAGAAGTGGCCACATG
>JAQMCW010000007.1:5219705-5229874 GCA_030068335.1 Chrysichthys cranchii
ACACACACACACACACACACACACACACACACACACACATATATATATATATATATATATATATATATATATACAGTGCATGCAGTTTATGCTTTCTTACTCTTGAATAGCAAATCATTCAACATGTTACTTATCTATCGAATATGTATAAATGAAACAAAACCATAATATTACTGTGGTATTACAGAGTTTCTCACAAGAGGGCGCACAACACGTACATTTGCCTTGTCTGTTACGACAGAGTACTTTCTTCTCATTAGTCTGCTGAATGACTTCAAGAATTTCCCCCTTCACCACTGTCAGGTCCTTCCCACTGCCCTTCTTGATGTTGGCATTTGGATCCACCATCATGCAGCAGAGAACTTGGATGGGGCCTTCAAACTGACAGTGACAAAACACAACACATAGCCATGTGTCATTGAATTTATTTCCTGTTAAGGATCATGGAAGTAACAACGCATTCAGACATGATTCGGATCTTAAAGCAGAACCACAAAAATAAGAGAAGTTTACTTTAAACTTTTTTCTGAACTCCTTTTCCTCCTTCTCTAGCTTCTTGCTTCTTTTGGGGTCTTGGCTAGGAATTCAAAAGAGAACATTATGCACAAAGTCAAACATCGGTGCAACACGTTTCTTGTTTTACTTTTTTTCTTCTTTTTTTTTGCTTTCGAACATACTGTAGACAATACTGAATGTTCGTTATTTGATATTTCATATAGTCCGTTATTTTGATTGCACCAGAGATTTTTACATAGATAACGACGCCAACACAGGAATCAAAGGGTCTTTCTCTGACTTGGGGCCATAAAGTTAGTTATTAACAAGAAGGTGGATGTGAATTCAGATAGATATTCGGCTATTATTTAACCAGGACACGGTAAATACACGGCTAGTTCATGAGTAGTCTTTATTAAGTTATGTTTATTTAAGTAATGCTGACAAGATAAGATAATGACAACAGACTGTTTTTAGGGTTTAAAGGTGGCAAAAGTGTTAAATGACAACAGGAAAAGTAGGTTAATTGAAGATGTAAAGATTACACACGGACAGCAAACCGCAGTTGATAGTTCACTTATTGTGCATACCATATCTCCGGAGGGGGTAGGGGGAAGTCATCTGGTATGACATGATCAACATCATCATATAACTCTGAAAGGGGAGGGAGAAAAAACCCATTAACTACCTGACCTACTTAAATGATACTGGCTGAATACACACTACAATAATCACTACTCCTTGACTTACCACTGCTCACATTTAGGCTGCTGCGAAAGGAAGAAAATGCACAACATGGGAAACATAAATCTCTCTTCTTTCAACAATCTTCTAGTTCACTTCTAATCACTATGAATGCCAATAAGATCGTCTTTTAACGCTTGTTCTGTTTACCTGTTCAGCGGGTCTGCACCGACATCATCATACACATCCTCGTCGATGGGAGGAGGAAGTGGAGGAGGAACAGCTTCGCTGCGTATCTTTCGCTTAATTTCTTCATAATCTACATCTACACATGTGTTACTGACATATCCGTCTGCAAAGCAAAAAGAAAGAAATCATGCTCAACTTTTATAAATGATGACACATTTCGGTCAGAGATTCCAATATCAGGGCCATTATAATTATGGAATGATTACCAAATATTGAAAAAAAAACCCCGATACAAAACAGTTTTATCTCATTGCAAACGCTTAGACTTAATAAATATACACCACGTGGCATTGTATTTTATTAGACTGACTAAATCCGGTGCTGATTTTGCCGTAGGAGTCTTAGAATATTTGTAATTTGTTTGTAGTGCTATAAGAACTGGTGTGTGCAGGTGATGGCTTGCAATTAGGACGTAGCACGTATTTGGTACTCCATTACAGCAGCTCTTGCTGCTGATGTGTAGCCCACGCCAAACAACTGAAATAAAACCTACATTCCCCATTCATGTTCCGGGCCAGCCATCTTCCCTCGGGGTTGTTCTTCACACGCACAATCTCCACAGACTCTCCCTGCCGCACGCGCAGGTCATTCTTCCCGCCTTGCCAGTCCTCCCTCACCCGAGCTGTGTGGAGCACCTCGACTTGTCCCGTCAGCTACAGTAAAGAACAAAAGTAGCCAAGTGAAGGATAGGCAAGCTGTATATGGCAGAAGATATTACTCTTGAAGAAAAAAAAACAGATATTTATCCATGTAACATATGTCGCAGCCTCACATGCTGAAATGGTGCCAGTTTGCCGGGCTAACAGGTGCTCGATTTGGTATACCTAATAAACTGGCAACTCAGTGTAGGAGAAATTATGAAAAGTAAAATCCGTGTACATTATTCAGGACCTAATAAACTTGCAAATTCAGTAAGTGAAGGGATTTTTTTCTGCCACACAAATGGGATTAATTAATAATATAATAATTAATAATTATTATTTAAATGAATACATGTTTCTATTAATATATGAAATCATAAGCGTTACGCCTATAAATTATGTGTAGGCTTAAAGAATACATAAATACATCTAAAATGTAGTCTTTAAAGTGGGTGCTCATATATTTTGTAATGTTTTGCAAAGCTTCAAATATTAACAAGGTGCACTTTTCACATCACAACAAGAACGTAATGCATACAACGTTCTTCAATGTTTTTCAATTTTTTGCACAAAAACTCACTTTGAATTTTTTTCGGTACTCGTTTTCTTTTTTCAGCCTCTCTTTTTGCTCTTTCTTTTCCACTTCTTGCTGTCGTTTGTGATCTTTTAGTTTTTTCCTCTCTGGGACAACAGGCTGTACAATCTCCTCCTGACTGCAATTCAGCACAGGAGATCACATGAAACTGATTATTTCATCTGAGAACTGAAATCTGCTGCTGACAAAACATGCATTGTATTATATACTTATGAACAACACAGTTTGAAAAAAAAAAACCAAACAAACCAAAAAAAAACCAAGATGCATCATACAGATTAAGCTGATTCAGTAAAATAGTTGACATTTTAATATTTTAATGATGTTTAAAAATACATAACAAAGACTTACTCCTCGATGTGCTCATAAATCTCGCTATGATCACTCTCCTAGAAAACACGCATGAACACAGAAACACACATTTGTCCATCACGGCATTCAGATATTTGTTAAGCAAAATGATAAAAAAAAAAATTTATATATTGCATTCAATAGTTATGAATCAATTCATTCCTGAACGTGACCTCAGCCACGCACCCACCTCATCAGCCTGAGATGAGAAACTGCTTGTCCAAGATTCTGTAAAATCACAAGATGTGAATACGTTCAGGACACATAACGTGTTAACAGCTGATTAATTCCGAATCCCTGTTTCCTTTCCTACAGAGTATTAATTGAATAGTAAGAAGCAAAATCTTACAAATGCTACTGACAAAAATCCTTCAACTGTCATAAAAAAAAAAAAAAATGATATGGAAAATAATAAAAATGGCTGCACACTTCCTACAAGTATGATCAATTATGCCTAGAGAAAAGATTGTGAGAAATAAAACTGCTTTTACCACTAGAAGATGGCTTTGGAGGTGGAGGTGGAGGTGGGGGCAAATCGATGTCATCATATGTGTCCTGCTCAGGTTCAGTGTTTCTAAATAAATAAATAAAAAATCACATATTAATAAACATGAGTGAGGTCTCACATAGTTGATAAAGCTAAGATATTTATTTTAATGTGAGGCTTAGTTTGACACTCATTTTTTAAAATTTTTATTATAAATTACAAAAAGAGTTCATTTCTTTGTCTGTAGTTTTTATTTGGGTGATTCTCAGGAAATTCCAGTGTGCTATCAGGAAGTCTGCAGTGCAGCTATGATTTTTACGCCCACACATTCTAGAGGTACTCATATGAGGAAATGCACATATTTGATCGAAGCGTTGATGAGTTCCATATTAAACAGTGACAAAATGTCACAACAGTCTGCAATGCCACTCATTATCATCTGCTTCCTGGTGATTTTTCTCATATGAATGTGTATATGGCATAAAGTTTTATCCTTAGTATTAAAAAATACAATTGCTACGACTACTAGCTATTATTATTATTATTATTATTAGTAGTAGTAGTAGTAGTAATAATAATAATAATAATAATAATAATAAACCAAGATAAAATTCCCCATTTTGGGGATCAATAAAGTGCAGGTAAAATCATAAACATAACTGCACTTACCTCTTTGGAGCAGGCTGTGTCACAGGCAATAAATTTGTTTTTGGCGGCCGTGGTGGCCCTGTTAAAACACACAGACCTGCATGAGACAAATTCCTAATTCAATAAACACCTTTTCTCTCTTTCTCCCAAAATACATCCATCCAAATATACAATGTAGGAGATGCAGATATACACACACTGCACATACACATTAATAATACAAGTTTATAGATGTACATGTATAATAGAAATAATTCAACAACTATGTTATATAATGCTCTAATGATAGGAAGGAGAAATTCTCCTTGTGTCTCTTTGCTGATTTGTTTTCTCCAGTGTTTCTTGGAATAGGTTCATAAATGTATCTCATGGAAGCACTTGGGGGATTTAAAAACACAAGGATTACGTGATAACATACTACAACGCTCGGCAACAGTGAAAAGCAACTGCCTAAGCAAATAGCATTAAGATCCCTCATACCATTAATAATTACTGCAAATGTATAGGTGTTTTCATGTGTTTAGGATATTTTATGGTTCAACACTAGGCTTTGTAGAGAAATATTCCTTACAGTCAGAAACAAGCGTTAAGACTCTCCTTTCGCCTGCTTCTTTAACTCTCCAGTAGAGTACATCACTTTACACAGTTAGCTAGCTCAGCTGACAAGTTGATGAGTTGCTAGAATTGCTCTCAGCTACAAAAGGGTCTGAGGGTACAAGGGTACTTCCTGCTACTTTGTTTTGACCTCCATTTCTAGGAACTAATTTTTATGTTAGGTAGGTAGGGAGGTTCACAGTGTCTGTGATGTTTTTCCTGCTGAAACAATATGATTGATAACAATTAATACATGCTATTAAAAAAATGATGGTGCAAGTTGGTATGTAGACCTTGTCATTTAAAATCACATGTATAGAATTTTACAGGAATGAACGTTCATCAACATGAATGAAACTGACAATGTATTGTATATTAAGTTCAATTAAAATCTGACAGATTTTACATTAATTTGCAGCAGTTTTTGTTGACAGTTGGTAGAAAATGTACAGTTGTTTACAGGATCACAAAAAAAGAATAAATAAACAAACAAACAAACAAATAATAATAATAATAATTATTATTATTATTATTATTATTATTATTAAGTATTTATTTATTCATTCATTCTTTCTTTTTTCTTTTAATTTAAGGTTGATTTTTTAAAAAAACAATTGTAAAGTTACTACATTATTCCCAAGAGTTTGTTTCACATTGTGGTATATATATATATTTTTGTTTTATACAAAAGTCTGACAGCACATTGAAAAATCTGGGATTTTGCTTTATTTTTTTCATTTAAAACTGGAAATAAACAAAAGGTTTTAGAATTTGTTTATATTTAGCATTCAGGTTTCTGCACTATTTCCTGGTCCCTATTTAAATCGAAACAAATTTGCAATACTGAACATGTTAGCTGCTTTGTAAAAACAAGGTCAGATTTTTTAAATTAAAGCATGTGTCAAATGACACTCTGATGGATTTGATCTAAATTCTATGCACAAATTTATGGAATCCATGCCAAAAACGAGACATACCAAATAACCAAGAAACTCCAAGAAATTTAAGTAACTATTTCAAAACTTAAGCTTTTCACTCAGTTTGCTGGCAGTAATATAATGTGTAAAGAAAACATATTAAATTAGAAAAGAATGCAGAATAGGAGCGTTGTCTCTCGTGCTCACACACTTTTGGACCCCAATGTGGTTACACTTGGTTTTGTAAACGGCTAGAAATTGTCCCTGTAGTTAAATGAGTACATATGTGAGCTATCATGGCAGGAAGTGTAGCTACTTAAGGTAACTAGCATTGCTTTGCATTAGTGATTGTATTTCAAGTTCTTTTACACGTGCAAGAGCAGTCACCTTATTGGTAAACAAAGTAAGCTTTTTAAGACTCCCAAACAACTCAATGCCATGTTTTATCCCCCCAAAAGTACTACATTTGTTATACAAACTCCAGTAAAGAAAACCCAGCAAAACATTTGCCTATCGATTGTTTAAATGATTCAATAGAAATTTGTCCTTCTTTAATTCGCATTGTATTTCTTATAAAATGAATGCAGATGTTAGATATATACAGCTGACAAATAAAAATAAAAAACAGCACAGCATGTTTTAGTAAGATGTTGGGCCAACACCAATTCCCAAAACAGCTTTAGTTCACCTTGGTAGCAATTCTACAAGTTGCTGGATTGTGTTGGAATTTCTGATGACGGTGCTGCCGAGTCACTTCAAAATTACCCCTTACGGCATAACATAACATCACGATGTTAATACTTACTACACTGCCTGTCTAGTTATCAGGACATTGCAATCACATTCATCGAGCTAATACACGAGTTAACAGGATAAGGTTGAAAAGCTAGCTGTTACACGCAGAAATGCATTAAAGTTTCTCATGCATAATGATACTGAATCCAAGGTTACTTTTTGGCAACAACAAAAAAAAGTACTCACCCTCAGGTGTTTTAGTATCTTGTTGGACTGTTGGAAGAGGGACTGGACCCTTCACACGAAAACGATCCAGGTTGACAGCCGGGGGTCGTTTGGGCTTTGCAGGTCGCTGTCCAACATTAGGAAGTGGTTTTCTCAGGGGAACTACCTCTGTCACACTCTTCTGGCTTGGCAGTAGTGGTCTGGGAAATGACTGGGGCTTCTTCTCAAGATGTTGCAGCATCTTATTTTGGAGAAGCTCCCCTGTCAGTTTTACTCTCCTTGTGTTCTCAGAGTCATTGACAGGTGGTTTAGGATCCTCTTTAGGTCCCATACGGTGAGAGGGTGGAGGTTTGGGAAACACTCCCTGGGGACTCTGACTAAATCTCTTGGGTTCAGTGCTCAGGTTAACTGGAAGAACTGGCTTTGGAGCTGCGGGTGAAAGCTTGCTTCGGACCGTTCCATTGTCCGCCGTCTCCAGCAAATGACCAGGCAGATGAGGCCTGGAGTAAGCTCCACCACTAGAGGCCCTATCTGCTTGAGCATGAAACTTGGCCCTCAGGGCCTTGAAGTCTACATTGTCCCCCTGTTGAAAAAAGGCAACAATTAAGGAATAAATCAAATTAATTATTAATGCAATAATTAAAATATATTAGATAGAAAATATAAATGAAATTAAACATTCAATAGAAAATCAACCACTTTTGGTTTACAATGTGGTCTACAATGTGTACTAAGAACTCTTGTCTAAATTTATAAAGGTTAAATAACCCTGAGCAGGCTTTGAGGTCTTTGAACCATGTTGCAAGCTGATGCGCACAGGCTCGCAAGGTGCAAGACAAATCACTGCGAGACTGATTACTCTGTTATGTCGCACTGAAAGCTCCTTGGATGATCTCTTGAAATACTGATTAATGCTTCAAATCCCAAAGAATCACTGTTGGTTCCTTGAACAAGGCCCATAACCTTTAACTGCTCAGCAGGATGCTCAGATTGTATCCTGTCTCGCTTTGGATTAAAAGGATCCAACAAATAAATGGAAGTCAACACAAATTCCACTCATTACCTCAGGACCAGATAGTTTCAGTATACACACCAAACGAAGACTAAACAACAGGGAGAGGAACAAACCACCCAGCTGCAACACTAATGTCTACGGCTCATCGTAAGGGAACATAGCCTTTTTCCCCCCACATGATTCATTTCACATTTCTCTAACAATGTCTCCAGAAAGTTTTCACCCCCCAATAATTATTTCTTTTTTTCTGCATTGCAAAATCAAATTTAACCATATCCGAAAGAGAGTTTCTGTCCAGAAACCCAAATAAATACAGTGTTTAGATGTCATCAGAATAACCTGGGGGGGGAAACTGCTTAATTAAAGTATTCATGCCCCTCAGGGTGTAACTTTTCCTTTTCCAGCAATTACAGATTTGTGTTGTCTCTATGAGATTTTCACATTTTGATTTGGGAAATTTTTCTTTCCTTCAAAATTGGTGTTGGTGGACAGCAGTATTCAGGTGACAACCACCTTAAAACCAAATACTTTTCAAGTAATTAATTTGTAGTTTTTACCCTGTGCTTGAACTCATATATATTGGAAGGCATATTTCCCCTAAATGCAAGATTTCTGGTTGACTACAACAGGCTCTCCTCAACAATTTGCATGTATTTGACTCCATTCATTTTGCCTGTGTAGCAAACAAGCCGTCCAGGTTCCTCCTGCTGAAAGGCAACCCTAGACTATCAACATGCTTGATCATACAAATGGTGTTACTTCAGTGCTGGCTGTATTCAGTTTGCACCAAACATAATGATTTGGCTTTAGACCAAATTGCACAACCTTAGTGTCACCAAACCACAAAATATTTTCCCAAAAGCTCTCAGATTTTCTACCATGGCCTTTATCAGAAGTGGTTACCTTCTCTCGCATGGAGGCCACATCTGTGAAGAGCTGATGATGTTTTGAGATCTGCACATGTGCTCTATAACCCTTTATATTGTAGCTGAACTTCTCTGCCAATTGGCCTTCTTGCCTGTTTGGCCTGATCTTGGTAGTGTCCAGGTTTTGCCTTTTTTTTTTTTTTTTTTTTTTTTTTTTTTTTTATAATAAATTTCAACGTCCTCCTACGATGTTTCAAAGTTTGCCAGTGTTTTAATCCTTTCCTCGATCCTTTTTTCCTTCTTGTCCAAGCTTCAAGGGCGGTTCCTTGGTCTTCAAGACAGGAAGAACTGATCTTATCTGCAGATCTGTCACTGATCTGTTAGCGCCGCTGCCTCTCAAAGTCAGAATCATTTATTGTACAAGCATACAATTGTACGCAGTGGATTTAGAATTAACACGTGTACCATGTTTAACATATTTAGTGTGAGCTCTTAAAGGTTAAAGATGCTAAAAGAAAGTGGGTGAATACTTCATATGCTTGTTTTTTTTGAGAATTTTATTTATTTATTTATTTATTTATTTATTTATTGAAACAATTCTGAATACAGCTACGACTACAGCAAAAAGAGAAATAATCCATGGGAAATGAATGCGTTCTGGAGAAACTATATATAAATGAGATGTGAGATTATCTGGGACTTTCACTACCCTTTAAATAGTAAACCATTTGATTTTGGGCAGTCAACATAACCATGCCAGGTGTGTGTCTGAGAGTGGTGCAGTGTTAGGAGAAACCCTTCAAAATGAGGTTACATGTATACCAGCTCTACAACTGTGTGCACTGTTCCCCAGTCTGACATTTTGCTGTGACTCTGTAGCACTTTGCTGAACTGCGACCAACCTGTCACCTTGCAGTGTTATAAAAATGTACATGCAAAGCTGCACGTTTATCATGGTGGTTCTCGACTTTCTATTCCTGGTATAAAACGCACTTTAACCGGAATCGTTATACTGTAGAATGAAACTCAACATTAGTTCATTTGGTTAATTTATCTCATCGTGTATTACTTTACTATAACATTTAACCTTCTAACCGTAAAATATACATAACGTGCAAGAGCCGCATCAAAAGTATTGCCTCCCACTACTTGATCCTGATGTGTTACAGTACATTTAATATTTCCTAGTTTTTTTAGATTACAAAAATGAATAAATTACAGAAAATTAACAAGGGACTGTTAATGTTAAAGGATTTACTGAGGTAACTTCAGGACCAGGATTGGAATCACTACCTAAATGTTTTGGATGTCCTTCTAGCTGAAATACACAACATACATTTCCAGGGAAAGGTTCGGGCACACCTAGTTATTCTTTTGTAGGTTTTTCTTTATTTTGCCGTAGAACAACACTGAAGACACGAAAATGATAAAATAACATATTTAACATATATGAAATTATGTGGTAAACAACAACGAAAAAAGTGTTAAAAAAAGATGCTTCAAAATTCCTTGTCAAACGTGGAATTTCTTGCCTTCTTATTGCGTTTGGGACCATCAAACATTAAAAATTAAATAACGAAAATAGCCCTAGGCGGCACGGTGGCTGAGTGGTTAGCACTGTCGCCTCACAGTGAGAAGGTCCTGGGTTTGAGCCCCGGGTTCGGCAC
>JAQMCW010000007.1:5232680-5245797 GCA_030068335.1 Chrysichthys cranchii
TGAAATTTTGGGTCCATGGCCAGGAAACTCCCCAGACCTTAATCCAACTGAGAACTTGTGGTCAATCCTCAAGAGGCGGGTGGACAAACAAAAACCCACAAATTCTGACAAACTCCAAGCATTGATTATGAAACAATGGGTTGCCATCGGTCAGGATTTGGCCCAGAAGTTGATTGACAGCATGCCAGGGCGAATTGCAGAGGTCTTAAAAAAGAAGGGCCAACACTGCAAATATTGACTCTTTGCATAAACTTGATGTGATTGTCAACAAAAGTCTTTCAAGCTTATGAAGTGCTTGTAATTATACTTCAATACACCACAGAAACAACTGACAAAAAGCTCTAAAAACACTGAAGCAGCAAACTTTGTGAAAACCAGTATTTGTGCCATTCTCAAAATTTTGGTCATGATTGTACATCATTAGTTTAATTTCATTTGAAAAAATTGTAAATTTGAAAAAAGGCCTTACTTGCTGATGTTTACTCTTTTTAAAGGCGTCTCTGCTTGTAAACTCTGTATCCTCAAAAAAGGAACCGATTAAAAGGTTTACTATATAAATGTATTTTAATCACATTATGTTTGTTTTGCCGAAATGCCAAAATAACATTCATATCAGCACACACTGGAGATCATTCCCACTTTATTATTCTTGCCCAAGTCAGCCTTAGACTGTATGCGTGTCTCATTAGATTGTAGATTGTACAATAATTATATGCAGGCTTACAGAGAAAATGTAATGGAAGGTAATGATTTTATTGAAGCTTCCTGCATACATCCAAGATGTTACCACTGCAATTTGAATTATGCAAACTCACCATCTCTGCTCTTATGCAACTTCACGTCTAAGCACCAAGGTCATTTTTTCCAGCAGTTCCTCTTAGATAATCTTCATAGTGGAAAAAAAATTCCTACTGGCTTTTTAAAAAGACTTTTGCAGTTATAGAAAAAAGCTCTCAAATGCAAAGGCCTTTGCTTTCTAAGAAAAAAAGTCCTCCTCTTAGTTCTTCATTTCCCTGCTAAAAAAATTATTACGTTGTAGAAAGCAGTATATAGTACTAGTGTTTCTTACTGGTTTTAATATGTTTCTGGTGGTATAATGTCTAGACCAGTTTCTGATCTAATTTCAGTCCAGTGACAGAAAGAAACGACACCCTATTAGGGTCTGTACTATACACCAGAAAGCAACAGAAAATCTCTAATGGAAACCCTCAAGCATCTGATGGAAACCAGCAAGCCAATTTCCTTAAAGTGATAAAAGTGGAAAAAAAAACAAAACAAAACAAAATCTATTAGGGATTTTAACAGATTATAATGTTTTAGAAGTTTTTTAAAAATTATTTAATAATCAAAGCAAGTCAAATTCTTGGGAAAACAAATAAATGATGATCATGATATACTGTAAATGAATATCCATATACACCTCACTAAAATTCACTCATTTACTCATCTTCTGCCGCTTAATCCTATTCAGGGTCATGGGGGGGGGAAGCTGGAGCCAATCCCAGCTGACTTCTGGTGAGAAGCAGGATACACCCTGGGCAGGTCGCCAGTCCACTGCAGGGCGACACACAGTGACAGACAACCATTCACACTCACATTCACACCTACGGCCAATTTAGATTAGCCAATTAGCCATATCTCCCCTGTGTATGTCTTTAGACTGTGGGAGGAAACCAGAGTACTCGGAGGAAACCCTCATGGACACGGGGAGAACATGCAAACTCCACACAGAACCCAGGTCGACCCCAGGGATAGAACCCAGGACCTTTTTGCTGTGAGGCGACAGTGCTAACCACCATGCCACTGTGCTGCCCATTACTAAAATTATTGATCTCAAAGCTCTGAAGACATTAGGAGGTGTTCTTACACTGTTACAGCATTAATATGAGAGTTATATGCAAATGATTAAATACAGCAATTAAAGTGAAATGATTACTAATGAAAGAAATAAGAAAATGATAAATACTCACTGAAAATTCCTGCATAAGGCTTTTGGCTTGTGAGGCTTGAGGCCATTGGTGTGGTTCTGTGAATAACCTGGATTCTGGCTGTCAAAAGACACTCAGGCTCTCGGCACCTCAGCAAAAAAATGATGACAGAAAAGAAGAAAGATTGTCACGGCCATATGAAGTATTACTGAAAACCTAACAAACCACCCATGAAGTCATGATCCAAAATTCAAATCATCGTCTTACAATGAGATTCACTTGCTGATGGGTTTTTTCTTTTGCAGCTAAAGACTATTTTGAGTGCATCAGGAATAAAACTGCAACATTCCTTACCAATGACCGCACACATTTCCCTTCTACTCCAGTAGTAACTTGATTTTGCAGGCTTTATCATCTTGACAGTTCTGAGTGTGTATGTAGAGTATGTGATATCATGACTCTTCATATCTCAGAACCATGGTCATGCCATATTATGGTGCAAAAAAGCACGGAGCTGGACTTGCTACTGAGTTTCCATTACATGCTAAACTCTAGTGGTATCTCAATATCAGATATAGGGCAGTCAATCATCTCCCCACACATGAGAAGTGGTTTAACAAGAGTGTGATTGTGGTCACACTTAATGCTCCTTACACTGCTTGTTATGTTTACTTTAGGAACAGACTGACATATTCATAAAGATTATCCTCCATTACAGTCACTGCACCCAAATCAGCGTTTACCGGTAAAGTAGTCACTCAGTCATGGCTTTTTGATCTCGTTTACATATCCACTTTAAGGTTTCATTTCAGTGTCAGTGCACTTTTTATTAAAAAAAATTTTTTTTAAAAAATTGTCAAACATCTTAAGTTAATAAAGTAAAATGCAATTTTCTTTCTATTAACCAGAATGCACCACAGGCAGTCAAAATTCAGTGATTATCTAATAAAATAAGCTTATTTATGCATGCATGCATGAAATTCCTCCTAATTTGACAGCAGCACTTCTTTAAATTCTTCTGAATGAGCACAAATCCCTGCAACGCATTTTAATTTCTAGACACTGTTCTGCCCTACAAAGGCAAAAGACCTTAACTTGCCAGAGTGTGAGAAACTGAGGAAAATGACTTTAAAGGTTAAATATTATAGGCAGGACTCCCAAAATTTCACAACTAGTAACTAGTGGTGAAATTTTGGGAGTCCTACCTATAATATTTTTGTCTGGACAAAACAGAAACTTTAAAGTCACTTTTCTCAGTTTCACACTCTGGCATGTTAAGGTCTTTTACCTTTGTAGGGCACTGTTATAGGAGCAAGGGGGTTAAAGTGCATATAAATGCACAATGTTTTTTGAATAGGGATGCCCAAGAATAGATAGGGTGTATATAGTGTATGTCCTGTCCACAAGACATTTTTTATGTAGACATATATCAATTATATTCAAAGCCTTTTCTCATTGATTCAGTCATGAGAATGAGATGCAGTTGGGCATGAAAGCCTAAGGACAGTAAGGATGTTTTTGTTTAGTGAAGGTTTATGCTTGCAGACAAGATTACCACTTGGAAGATTGCGCTCTCTCTCTCTCTCTCTCTCTCTCTCCCTCCCTCCCTCCCTCTCTCTCTCCCTCCCTCTCTCTCTCCCTCTCTCTCTCTCTAAGAAAAATCAGCCTAATGGTGATTCAACAGACTCCAGGGTGTTTTATAACCTACTACAGTAATTTGCCAATGTTTGCCTTTTTTTTTTATTTTTTACCTTTAATGAACACTCTTTGCACAACATTTGGTATACTTTTGACCATTTAATCATGTGAAACATCCTTCTGACAAATTAGCTCCTGGCATCACTTCTGCTATAGCACTTATAAACAGTTCTCTCCCCACTGTCTCTCTTTCTCTCTATCCTGAAGTTAATTAGACACAAATATGCACCATGTCATGCTAATGACAAACTCCAAGCACAAAGTCCTCTGTCTTGAAGAATCTCTCGTAGTGGAAAACGTGAAACCTGGGACTCACCAAGTGAACGATTACATATTTTTTCCTTGTTAAAAAACAGAAGTAGTCAACAGAAGTATTAACCTTAAGCTAGCTTAACCTTGTGGAGCATCAGTGTGCATGAGTACTTTCTACTATAGAAAATGTACGGAAATAGAACGAAGGCATTACTAAAGCTGTGATTTGAATAACAGCTGGAAAATCATCAGGACTGGTAAGCAGCTGACCAATCAGATTAGCAGATTCTGCTATCATTCTGTTTATTTTATATGCAATTTCTATAGTTACAATATCGCTTTTCATTCTTGCTACACCATTTCACCTGTTAATTCACTATGGGTTTGTCATAATTAGATCCCACAACACTGATCTATTTATCTGGCAAAACACTGATACAAGCTAATTAACATTTTAACGTGGGGGGGGGGGTTTAGTAGAAAAATTGAACCCATTGCAGCATATTGAAAAAATATAGCCTATTTCCAGAAACAACAACTAATTTGCCGACAACATCTGTGCAGCACCTCTAAAGTGTCTAGCACCATGGCCACTCACCATCTCCTTCAAGATAATCACCATTCAGACAAACACTTGTAACTTATAGTTTCACCTCCACTTTCAGTACAATCACCACTAGGGACTAATAAAGCCAAAAGATCATCTTGATTATTCTCACAGCCTTTAATTCATTCATTCCCACTGAGTATGCAGTTTCAAAAGAACAATAAAATCCCACGAGACAACATGTTGTAAGAAGCATTCAATCATCAGTTGCAGAGATCTTTAAAATGGATAAACTCTTGCCGAGTTTCTAATTCGGGTTGAACTGCGTTAAAAAATAATTACAAAAACCACTCTATACTTGCATACGAAAAATAAAAATCACATTGACCTGTTACTCTTAAGCCGCAGAGAGGAATTTACATGCTCTTTATTAAAACTGGGTCTAACTTCCCGGCAGTCAGACACATTTATTTTTTTTATTACCACCAATGGAGTCTTTTCCCGTGACGATTAAGATAAAAACAAACATCTGCAAAACATGATCAAATTAATTCTGAAAGCTTTAAGGAGAGACAGTATAAACCAACACTGAATAATTGTGCAAAAATCAACAAAAATATAGCTGTAAATTAAATATTCTGGCAAAAGAACAAATAATAAGCTAACAGACTATAGTTTATGTATCACACCTTTCATTACAAGGCCATAGTACACTAGGGTAAGAGAATAATAAAAAAAACAAAACAAAAAACAAAACAGTAGATCTTGCCATCACTTTCTGAAAGAAAACAATTACGATATACATATTTCTACTACCCAATGTGTACAATATGCTACTGAAAATGGATTTCAACTTAATCCACTTAAAATGCAAATCATTTCACTTATGCATCATGTCTTGAGGCAGTACCTCATAACCTAAAACATTCAGCTACACATTATATTTTGTAACAAACACATCTTAAGGATGGCTTCTGATGATCATGTTGTGAAAGGTTTCCAAAACAGAAAGTTTAACACGCATTTTTGAGAATCATTCCTTATCGTGTATTGAACATGCAAAAAAAATAATAAAAACCTGTGAGAATGAATTTAATACTTGTGTATCAGACACACAAATAAATAATCTGTCCATTCCAAAAGTATTGAAGTAAAGATTGCACTGCAGCTTTCTACCCAAGAAGTGCACCTATTCAATGATTTCAATCAGCATTACTCACAAAGATCAACTCACCATTAAAAAAAAAACAAAACTAAAAAAACCTCATCTCATCCAGTAAAATCCAAAATGAAAACTTAAACACAAATCAACATAATTACTAAGGATCCATATAATGATTAGAACTGGCTCACAAACACTGATGACCATGAAAAGTACCGTTATAACAAGAGCACGCCTTTAACAGGCAATACACATTCATAAACTTCATGATATGCCTCGCTCAGAACATCTACAAAAATAAATACATGAAAATATTTATAAATAGTAGCAGTATTCCAATTTTTCGGAATTTAGGAAAGCGTCCTCTTTTATGGGCAATGATCACGCATGTCGTCCCAGTGTGTAGCAGTTTCCAATGTCTGGCTTTCCCTGTTTCAAAGAATTTTGAGACCACTCACAACACCTTCAACCCATACACAGCACTATAATAGTGAACATGACTATGCTTAGCCCATAAAAGTTTTCCACCAAGGCTAAAAGACTGATTTGCACTCTCAATTAGTGAGAATTTCTGTAAACTACTGAAAAAAAAGAGCAGAGTGAAATAAATAGGAGGATCTGACACAGAAAAATCAAGTTCCATACTAAACACAGTGTCCTTTTACAGTTAAACAGGTCCATTTATCGGTTTCTCCAGTTAGACGACATATTGGTTGGAGGCATAGTTCGTTGTGTAAGCCTGCCTGCTGTACTGGAAGTGGTCGCTGAGGACGTTGGTCCGGCCGTACTGAAATTCGGAGCCTTGATTCAAGGACACTGAGCCATTAGACTGTGGCTTGTCGAATGAAATCATGTCTTCTGAAGAGACTGGCAACAACTTCTTCTTTGCCTCTTGGTTTGCATCGTATTTTGCCTGTTCAATAACAGAAAGAAATGATAAAACAATTTTCCCTTTACAGAGCCAAGATACTGGAGTTAAAGGAATAACGTTAAGCTTCAAAGGTTTCTAAATCCCATCTTAGTCCATTCTGGAAAAACCTTAATGGATGGATTCCTTGTGCCCTTCAGGACGTTTCAAAATATTTTCAAGAATCTGAAATATAACTCTTACATCTTTAAAACTTTGCCACATGGAAATGCAACACAAAGTAATAGTATAGTGCCTTGCATAAGTATTTACACACCCAGCCCCAAATACACAGGGTGTCTGAAGAACCAGTGAGATGTACAAAAATAAATCTATATAATTTTGATATTTGCTCATATTTCCAGTGGTTCCTGCCTTTTCAGACATCCTGTAGGGTGGAATGCCGTTTGAGGGGGGGAGCAAAAAAAAAAAAAAAAAAGTCAAGAAGTAACAAGTTCATTCAGGTCCAACCAGCTGCCATCAGTCATCACCTTATTTAAATAGTGTCAAACTGTGTGCAATTTAAGTGTCACATTACGTCAATTGAAATACACCTGTTCCTACAACGTCCCGGAGTCTGTTATCCAACATGGCTAAACAAACAGTGTCAACACGCCCAAGGAACTATCAAGTTAAGATAAGGACAAAGCATTGGAAACGTATTAAATGGTGTTTGACTGTTAAAAACATTGTAAACTTTGAACAACACAAACACAAAGCACTATTAAAGCCATTCTTAAAAACCTGTGAAGAATACAGCACAACCATAATGCTTCTGAGGAGTGATCACTGATTACATAAGGAGAGTTACCCCTTTATTAGGCGAAGAATTTGGTAACTTCAACAGAGACCCAAAATGGCTCCTCATGACACCTTGTGAGATCATAGATCCACATGGATTTCTCCCATGCTAAATAAACAATCTTTTAAGTTTATGCATGATTTTCTGAAATTTTTTACCCTATACTGGTCATATATGCTATCTCTATTGACCTTGATTTTCAACATAAATTTTTTTTTTTTTTTTACAATTCTTTAAAGATTTCTTTAAAATCCTCCAATATTACTCCATGGTTGTAATTTTGAATTTCCAAGTATTTCACTTAGTGCCCTATTAAGGGCTACAGGTGACCATGACAGAGCTGGGAAGCTCAAATGGGGGGGAAAAGCTGTTCACAGGACCATCAACTAGACACTCCACAAAGATGAGGTTTATGGACAAATGGCAAGAAGAAAGCAATTACTTAAAAAAAAAAAAACCCCAAAAAAAACCCGAAAGATGAACTCCATGCTGGAGATTTTGCCAAATAGTGCTCTGTTAAAACCCAAGATTGCCCTGACAACACCTTCCCCAAAGTGAAGCACGGTGGTTGTAGCATCATGTTGTGGGGAAGTTTGTTATTAGCAGGGACAGTGAAACTGCTCAGGGATAAGGGCAAACAAACAAAAAACTGGCAATCTTAGAAGAAACCCTTTTCCTGTCTGCCACACCTAAGTCCTCAAGGCCTTTAACCTTTTCTGCTCTAGACCCTGCACTCTGACCCCAGCTTCCTAAACAAGCTGGGATATACAAAGAAGAAAATGTAACTGAACTGTAATGCCTACATGACAAATAAAGCATTTGTTTCTTTCCAGGGGTGGAGGCTGAACTTCCAGCTGGACAATGCCCAGTACTAAATGGGGGGAAATGTTCAAGGGAGTGAATACTTATGCAAGGCACTGCATGTGTGGGCTAATTTTTAAGAATTGTAACTTCAAATAACTACAAATATAGAAAAACCTGACACTTAAGATTCTTACCTTGTTGTACAGAAAGACACCCAGGATGGCAGTCATCATCCCCAGGATGTTGGACATGTTAACAGGGTTTCTCAGCATCAGCAACGATATACTGATTACCATGATCCTCTTTGCAGCGTTAGCAACCGCATAGCTGAGAGGACTGACTAGGTTTAACACACTAAAGGCAATCATGTTCTGTGCAAAGTTGCAGAAGCCACTGATGATGAGCAGCACCAATGTTCCACTCCAACTGGAAATATCTGTCTGTGTAAAAATGGAGAAAAGTAAAAGTTGGAACAAAAAAAATATATTGTAAAATAAATAAATAAAATAATAATAATTTAAATAGTGAGCTTGTGAAAGGGAAATGTAATGCTCGAGGCTGATTTGCCTCAGCGTCAAACAACATTTATTGCCATTGTGAAATTTCATTTATACCACATCACTGTTGAAATTGCAAATCGGCTTAGTCAGACGGTCTTGATTATTTTTTTATAACAGCATCTTTGATCACTTTGGAGTCTTAATAACCTTCAATACAAGGATAAAACAGTGATCAGAGCTGCTACATCATAAATACGAATTTATGCCGTCAAGTCTTTTTTGTTGGGATTGGGGGGGATTTCCAAAACAGTGCAATAACAAAAAGAATGCCATGTCAAAAAAAAAAACCCCAAAAAGTTTAGTAGTTGGCAAATTGCTTTTGTATAAGAAGAGCCCATAATGCTGGGATCAGACTACATGAAATTTTTGCCTTTCACGATGATCTCCATGTCAGATTAGTCAATCATAGTGCCACGTGTTGCCACGTAATGGTCAGGAGACTGGCAGCACTACAAGTTTGACCTTGACCAATCACAGTTCACCTCCTTGCAGGTCATTGGGAGGAGGGTCAAGAAATTGTCAACCATGGCAACAGAAGGTAAAGTTCAAAATATTCTAGCATGCTAGACTTTTCGTCAGGGTGTCGCATAATTAAATGTTGCGGACCGGGGTGGGGTGGGGGGTGGATTAAAATGTTGCGGACCGGGGGCGGGGGGTTGCCGACCCCTGATCTATACAAATGTTATTTACTTACAAAGTCTCCATCGACCAGAAACGTAGACAGGTCAACTAAAACCCACGTGGGCAGCATGAACAAAACTGCATTGAAGCCAAGAGTGTTGAGTAGATGGAGGTGGTGTATCCTCGTGTCACGCAAAACCTAAGACAAACCGTATGTGTCTAGTTATTCAGAGTTTCATGCAGTATAGTTTTACAGTGTAGCATACATTAAAGCAACATTAAAATCCAAAACGTTCACACATCGCAACTGCAGATCATTACATATTCATCAGAATAAACTATTTCTGAATGCAAGATGAATGTTGTTGACTGTGTGTGATTTGTTGTGTACTTTAGAAATTGTGTCTTGGGTATTATTCATATCTCACTGCAAAGAAAACAAACACACCTAAACAAAACTAACAAATAAATAAATAAATAACAGTTCATCATGCATGCCAGAAGTATTTAATGTGCATAAAAAGACAAAAATATTAGCCAACTGCACCGACTCTGACTGACCTTGTCTCGACACGTCTACAGAATAACTTACCTTTTTGGAGAATATGTTTTGTAAAGAGAAGCAAAGAGTAGCTGCAAGAGCGCTGATTAATCCTGACAAGTCAAACGAGAGCTCCGTCACTGTAGCCAAAAGGACACCGCCTATTATGGGTATGAGAGAAACGTAGACCTACAAAAGACAAGCAGGGTGTAAACTTGGAAAGGCGATAACAAAATAATACACAAAACAATACAGTGCCCCAGGACAAAGACTAAAGTCCAGTATATGAACAATCTGTGCTTTACTCATCAACACTTGAAAAGTAAATTCCCACAAATAACATGGAACACCTCGCTGACAGAAACCGGTTTAAATGTCAATGTAGGGTTCTTGCCTTTGTGGTTTGCTTCTCCCTCATAATAATCCGTGACAACAGCACGACCCATATTGGCATGGTGGCTTTTACTGTGGAAACAAACAGAGAAGGACTCAGAGAAAGCATGAGCTTATTTCTAATGCCTGGTCTACACCACACATGGAGGTAAAAACAGTCTCACCATTCCAGCTGACATCCAAATGCAGTATTATTATTATTATTATTATTATTTATTTTTAGCTTTCCTAGAACTAAAATCTAGGTAAAAACAAAAAACAGTGCTACTTTCCATCCTGCAGACTCATGAAAAACAGCTGGGGTCTGAATAACATGACGCAGACTACTACTCCTCCTTTCGGCTGTTCCCTTCAGGGGTTGCCACAGCGAATCATCTGTCTCCATCTAACTCTATTCTCCGCATTCTCATTTCTCACACCAACTAACTTCATGTCCTTTTTCACTACATCCATAAATCTCCTCTTTGGTCTTCCTCTAGGTCTCCTGTCTGGTGGTTCCAACCTCAGCATCCTTCTACGGATATATTCCCTATCCCTCCTCTGTACATGTCCAAACCATCTCAGTCTGACCTCTTGAACTTTATCCCCAAAAGATCTAACATGCGCTGTACCTCTGATGTACTCATTTTTGATCCTATCCATTCTCGTCACTCCCAAAGAGAACCTCAGCATTTTCATCTCTGCCACCTCGAGCTCTTTCTCTTGTCTTTTCCTCAGCCCAACTGTCTCTAGGCCACACAACATTGCTGGTCTCACCACCATCTTATACACCTTTCCTTTCATTCTTGCTGATACTCTTTTATCACACAAAACCCGACACTTTTCTTCACCCATTCCAACCTGCTTGCACACGCTTCTTCACTTCTTTTCCACACTCTCCATTGCCCTGGATTGTTGACCCTAAGTACTTAAAATCCCCCAACTTCTTTAGCTCTACTCCCTGTTAACTCACCATTACACTTGGGTCCCTCTCATTCACACACATGTACTCTGTCTTGCTGCGTCTAACCTTCATCCCTCTCCTTCGCAGAGCATACCTCCACCTCTCTTGATTTTCCTCCACCTGCTCCCTGCTCTCACTACAGATCACAAGGTCATCTGCAAACATCATAGTCCATGGAGATTCCTGTGTAACCTCATCTGTCAGCCTATCTATCACCATAGCGAACAAGAAGGGACTCAAGGCTGATCCTTGATGCACTCCCACCTCCACCTTGAACTTACAAACCTACAGCAAACCTACTGTTTTTGTCAAACCTACAGCACAGATGTCTTACATCTATCATACATGTCCTGCAGCACTCCAGCATATTTCTGTGTCACTCCAGACTTCCTCATACAGCACCACAGTTCCTCTCTCTGTCAGTGTCACAGGATTAGAAAGAACACGACACAGAACAGGCTTTTATTTTAAAACCCCTTCAATTACCTGGGCAGGTAACCGGTGTTTACACCTGGACAAAAAAATATAGACGGTTCCTTGTTAAAGCTATACTTTAGATTGTAAATCAGGTGGTAGCTTCTTGAATAAGTAGCCATACTGGAAATGGTTTCTTTTTTCCTTTTCATGTTCAGCTCGTGCGCTCATTACAGCTCTGCCTGTGTAGTCCTGACAGCTGTTCAGCTACGGAGTTAGATTCAGTTTTTAGCAATAAAAAACTCCAAAAGGCCAATAAGAGTTCCAATAATAATTAAAATAATAAAAAAAAAAAAAATCCGAATTCACTCTTAGTCTGGTTTTAATTTAAATTCAGCGCACAGCAGCTGACACGGTTAGCAGTACCCACCTCAATGTGACGTCACGATAGCTACATGCTAACTAACTTAGCCGGTGGGCTCGGTGTTTTATATATGTATATTACATACACACAAACACACACACACCAAATCAAACGAGAGGGAAAGAAATAACCCGGCTCCGTGATCGTTACCTGTGTGGGAGTAGGACACGGGGACCTTCCATATACTGAAGTGAGCCGACACGGAGGCGAAATATTTCCCAAACGCCAAGGGAAGAATGTACCAGCGGTAGTATGTGGCCGGTAGTTCAGATTTCGGGACGCCCCAAGCGCGCAGCAACGGCGGCAGGAACAACACGATGGAAAAGATGTGGAAAAGCGAGACGGTGACCGGATGTGGGAATCCGTTAAGGATGATTTTGTTGATGACGTTACCCCCTGAGCTGACCGTGTACCAGCATGTACACAGCAGCGCGATCCGCACCGCCTCCTTCACAGGCGGACGCTCCACCGCCGCCATCTTTCCTCCCCGAGTGTCGGCGCTGCCGCTGCTGCTGTGATGAGCTTCCTACGTGGAGCTCCAACTTCCGAACGCGACAAGGGGCGGAGCGAGAGAGAAAGAGGGGCGGGGCGAGAGAGAAAGGGGTGGAGAGATAACGCAGCAAGCAAAAATAGTCCCCCCATCCTACCTCCTGACCAAATGTGATTTTTTTTTTTGTCAGGCTGTTCACACTATTGCTGTGTCTCAAGCTGGACATTACCGTTAGGACACGTCCTATGGTGTCAACTTAGTGCCATATATATTGAGAATGGGGGGGTTACAGCTAGAGAGATAAAATGGAATAATGAAATCACAAAATAAGCATTAAGTTTTGGTCGACATATTGCCAACCCTGGTAATTTATGGTGTACTGTAAGCACAGAATAGCTTTATATTCAAATTAAAAAGAAAAATAGATGTAGGACATACAACCCGAATTCCAGAAAAAATTGGGACGTTCTTTAAAGTTGAATAAAATGAAAACTAAAAGACTTTCAAATCACATGAGCCAACATTTTATTCTCAACAGAACATAGATGATAAATTTTTATTCAAACTTTCTTTATTGATTTTTTAAAGAACGAGACATACAAATGCAGCATTTATATAGTTAGTAGTGGAT
>JAQMCW010000007.1:5302128-5316953 GCA_030068335.1 Chrysichthys cranchii
GTGACAAAGAAGTATCTGTTCCAATCACTCTATCAGAGAAAAGTCAGAGTTGTAGAAATAACGGGAAACTCAAGAGACCTATGATATTATGCTCTTTACAAGTGTATGTAAACTTTTGACCATGACTATATATATATTATATATATATATATATATATATAAAGAGAGAGAGAGAGAACAGCCCCCTCTGAAAGTACTGGAACAACAATGCAATTTTCACAATTTTGCCTCTGTTCAAAATGTAGACTGTCAGCAATAATTAAGGGTTTAGGGGTTTAAAAAAATATTGCACTAACCATTCAGGAATTGCATCAATTTTACACTCCATACTTCCACTTTGACAGGCTCAAAAGTAACTAAACAAACTAACATAATTATAAATATAAGCATCATTATTAACACCTGAATGAAAATCAATCACCGCCTAAAGTCTGGAACCCATGCATATCACCAAATGCTGAGTTTCACACATGCCCATGTACCCCATGTTTGTCAGATGATGTGGTACGCTTTGGATCATGAACCCACAGTTTCATTCTCCATACTCTTCTTCTACCATCATTCTGGTACTTAATCTTGGAGTTAATCTTGGTTTCACCTGGCCAAAGAATCTTCTTCCAGAAATAGGTAGGCCTTCTAGCAAAGGCTAACCTGGCCTTTCTGTTCATGTTTTCCATTTTGTTCTTGCTTTCCACTTAGTGTTACATGTTTTGCATTTTGAGATAAACCATCTGTATTTACATTCATGAAGGTCTCTTGATTGTAAATTTTTTAACAATGATATGCCTACCTCTTTCAAGAGTTTTTCCTCAAGAGCTTGATGTTGTGAAGGGTTTTTTTTGTTGTTGTTTTTTTTACAAGGAAAGAATCCTACAATCATCCACGTTAGTTGTCTTCATGGTCCTCCAGGCCTTTCAGTGTTGCTGAGCTCACCAGTGCACTCCTGGTTTTCTAAAAATATACCAAATTGTACCAAAACTGTCCCATTACTAGTGAGCCTGTGAAGGGGGCTGTAATTCCTCAAGGGTTGATGCAATATTTTTGTTAAACCCCTGCTCAACCCTGAAAGTCTATACTTCATGCACATCTTGATGGTTTCATTTTCAAATCTATTGTGGTGGAGCACAGAGGCTAAAGGGAAAAAGAAACCCCGGCACTATGGTTCCAATACTTTTGGAGGGTGTGTGTGTGCGCGTACTATATACAGTGTATTAATTTCAGCAAAAACAGCACTGCAAAAGACATATCTGTTTCTGCTCTAGAGCTAAGGTTTTTTTTTTTTAAACCAAAAAAAGTTTTTATTTAATTAATATTTTGAGCTGTTGATTTTATTTCATTTCAAGCTTTTGCGCACACATTTTTATGGTATTTTTGAGAACAAAAGCACCACTAAATCAGTGTTTCACTAATGTAGCTTTTCTGTTGTAGTTATATTAAGGCATGTGACTTGTACATTTTGATGTATACAAGGCTAAATTCGGACAGATCGTATGCATGAGACATGAGTGGGCGTGGACTTGTTTCAACACCGATTCACCATTTGAGCACTAAATTTGTGCTTATGATGTTTAAATCCACGCTGTGGTCTTTTATAAACAATTTTAATGAATAAGGGCCTAGGGTTCTCTCATGTCCTCTTAGCTTAGAGAACAATACTTTTCATCTACATCGATACTATTACCAACACACTGACATCTCAAACCTGGTTGTGAGGCACACGGACTAGGACATGAGACAAATTTCTGTTGGCTTTGTTAAAACATGATGCCAATTGCTGTTGATGCAATTCATTCTGCCTGATGTGCAAATGAACCCTGTGGTACCAGTTTTATGCACAGGGGTCATTCTTTGGGCCTCCTGCCAAAGAGGTCTCATATACAAGGATGCAGGTTTCAGAATCATGAAAAGCAGACAAACAGACTGTTTACATGGTGCTTTGTGAAAACCATTTTGCACAGTAGTTTTCATTGAATTTTAGATTTCAGAGTGTTGAAGACTCTGAAAAGACTCTGAGAAGGTTCCTGAAGACCTTTGTTTTTCATATGCTATCAGTGCCACAGCCATGCAGCCACAGGACTGGTTCATATCCATGGACCTGCCTCAAGAAAAAAGTGGCCTTGTCTCCACTGACAACCAGTGGCATCAGGACACCAAGCCAGTGTATGGGCAACTAGATCCTGTGTGCCTCTACCAAGGGGCAGGCCAAGTGAAACACATTCACCCCACTCTTTCACATTCCGACACGCTGACTCACAGTGAATTCGGAGAAGAGCTCCCTAACACTAGAGTAGGTCACACAGTTCAAGTGCATGAGACGAGATTTACTGAGAATTCTAGTCACCCCATCACTCCAGTGTAATTACCATCAGATTCATCCAGGGCCACACAAGTGCCACAGCTCAGAACACAGGCACGGCCAGTATTAAGGCAGCAGATCCACCTGGCCCCAGAGTTCATCGCCACATGCTGGACCACTCAGATAACTTTGTAACTATCAGATTTATCAGCCGTTATGAGGACACAAGATTATGCAACTCTTTTTGGGTTGCACAGAATCTCCTAAGGTGAGCCTAACGGCCACAGTGTCTACACAAAAAATGGTATCTAAGTGCAGGCACAAGTGTCAGGTCAACACAGTGGCCGTTGTGGTTCTCCCTGGCAGAGATGAGCAGGCAGCTTGGACAGGATGCCGTGGCCAACAAGTGGCCAGATTATGGCTGAAAGCTAGATTTGGCAGCCTCAGCCAGGTTGTCTGTAGGTGTTCCTCTCTAAAATCTAGATCGAATTGGTCAGTGATCTGACAGCCGAGGAAACACTTGAACGCAATAGCCCCCAGCCCACAGACTTTCTTGACACTTATATTTTGTTTTTAAGCAGTGAAGTATTCCTTTTGCTTTTAAATAAAAATAACTATGCTATAAATGCTGACCTTCCAAAACTTTTCCTGGACTGAATACAAGAAAATTTGTTTACTGAAAACATACCATTACTTGAATTGTGAAATGAAATTTGGACGAGAATTTCAAAAAAGTTTAAAACTGTGCTGCTGAGAACATTGCTTGTTCTCTGGTGTAACTGTTGATCCTGCTGCATTCAGGTTGTCCTGCAACTCTTTTTGAGACTGACTTCTCCCTTTTCTTTTTTCCCCATTTGACTGTGGTTCAATAATGTTGTCCCCCTGAGAAGGAAGCTCTTTCGTCTTCCCCATGACTCTTGTGTAAAATATTATCAGCCAATGGCAGCAATTTATTTTTTTTTATAGAATTTATGTCTTGAACTTGATCTAATTAGTGTGGGGAATGTTCTCTTGGCCCATTTGTGCCCATTAACACCAATCAATCATTCACTTGAATGGCTACTTTCAACATAACAATGCAAGTTCTTCTGAGCTTCTGAGAGATGAACCAAACTGCACTGAAACTTTTTTCCAGATATCCCAAAATAATCTGCTTCACATGATGAACTTCCTGTCTAAAGAGGGTATATGGAACTGGTGCAAACAGAAATGTACCCGTTTCCCTCTCCCTACAATTACCCTATCTCTCCACAAAACAAGATGACTGAAATCTCTGCACTTGTCAAGTATGACAGGAATCACAGTAAAGCCAGCCTGATCTGTTTCACAGAGACCTGGCTTTCAGAAGATGTAAGCAACGTCGATCTGGAGGGTTATTCATTCATCGACAGAGATGCTAGGTGAATAGTGAAAAGCAACAAAAGCAGATGATGTGTGTTTAGAAACACCAGCTCGGTGACCCAACGTCACGGTACACAAAACTGATGGTTCCACTCATTACTACATACCTTGTGAGTTTCCTTTCAATGTGATGACTCTGTTCATCTTTCAAATTATCTGAATACGGTCTACTGTGAAATCGATGAACACGACAAAAGTGATAAATGTGACTCTGTCTGAGGCAGGACACCTGTCCCAAGAATACTAAAGGAAAAGGTAATTTTGATCTCCCAGCAAAGTCAAATCCCGTAGTGTTCCCAGCACAGATGGGCTCAAAGAAAAGGTCTTGAAGAATGTGCCATCAAAATGGGACCCCTTTTCCCAGATGATTCAGACATTCCTTAACACCAGTTTTGTCCCCCAGTCTTACACAATGGCGACCATTACCTTAGTGCCTAAAACAGCACAATCAAAACCATTTAATGACTTCAGTCCCATCTACTTCACACCTCTATTAAGCAAAGGCACGATGCATCTAGTGAGCAAAGAACTTGCAGTGCCATAGCGAAGCCCATGGACCCCATACAGTTTTCCTTCCAAGTCAACTGAGATGTGGAGGATGCCATTCTCACTCTTCTGGATAAAGTATATATAATCTAGACAAGGTCGACGCATATGTACGTATACATTTTATGGATTTCTCCTCTACTTTTAATATGGGCCAGTCTCATCTTTTTCTGAAAAGCCTTTGCGAATGTCAGTAGCTACCTTGTCTTGTGACTCTGAAAGAGGTCCTGAGAGAGAGGCCCCAAGATATTATAATGCATTAATAACACCTTCAATGTCTACCTTGTTCTGAACACCCGTGTTCCAAGGGAGTGTGTCTTATCTCCCCTTCTATTACCAATATTCTCAACTGAAGTAAAACATAACAGTCTCACTCATAAAGCATGCTGATGACATGGCCCTGGTTGCCTGCCTGAAGGATGTCACACAGCAGCTTCCTTGACCTCCATGTCAGTAAGACCCAGGAGCTGTTCTTGGAGGAAGGATGAGAACAGGCATCATAGGTCCGGCCTTCAAGCCATAATGAAATTGGAACAGGTCATTCATTTTAAATGTCTCAGAACAATCATTGACAAAGTTACCTTTGAGACCAATACAGACTATATTTTCAGCATCTCTCCTCAGGAAACTGAAGAGTTTCAACACCAGTAAACAGACCCTGACCGTGGACTACAGGCCACTCATTGAGAGTGTTTTCACCTTTAACACATCGTGTCCTGCTATGGGAAACTCTCAGTTACGCAGAGGAACAAGCTGACCCAGGAGGTCAACCAGACCAGCAAGATCACTGGAGACACACAACTGCTACTTCAGAACCGATACATCAGTCCATAACCAAGAAGGCATGCCAGGTCTTTAATGACCCCACCCATCCCCTTTACTCATCATTCTAGCTGTGGCAATCTGTCAGAAGAATCAAGATCCCATGCAGGAAAAAACCCCAAAAACATTTATGCCCTTCGCTATGACTATTTTGAAGAGAAATATAATTAAATAACTTCTCCCCCATAGCCAGTGTGCACTGTGGCTGCTGAAAATGTACTGTATGCATTTCTTTCTGTTTTTATTGTTTTGCCAGACTGCCAAACACAACTTCCATTTTAGGCCATTTTAATGGACAATAAAGTTTTCTTATTTTATCATATCTTAATTTGGTAGCTAGTGCTAGCCAGCTAGCTTTTTTTTGGCTCATTTTTTCATGCATGAACTGACCACATTAAAAAATACTGTTGCTTACAGAGACATGTGTCTAATGGCCACCCATGTCAGGACAGATTCCTGTGAATTTCACAATAATAAAATGGAAGGAAAAACAAACAAACAAACAAGAAAACATACCTGTTAGGATAATGTTGGGAATGTTGCCATGGTTACTGTAGCCTAGTTGCTGGGTGTCCTGCAAGCTGCCGTGGCTCCCAGATAAACCCATTGCCTGTGTGTAGTTGAGCGTGGAGCACGGATTGTACAAACTGTTCGAACTGCTCGGGTTCTCAATCATGTTCATGTTGAACTGCTCAAGCTACAAAGTAACACAGGGCATTGAAAATACAGTAAAATATAACAATAAGAATCACAGTTTCTAACCAGTTCTACTAAATCCATGACATGGTGGGGAAAATGGTTACAAACAGAGCCAAAAAAAACCCCCCAAAAAGTGATAAAGAATTTAAGGAAGAGACTGAATAGCTGGCACCTGGTGGGAAAGAGCGTTGGTCTGTCTGGATGCCATCTGGTGCTCGTAGAATGAATCTCCAAAAATACTCCCCACCACTGGAATGTGCTACAAATATAGCAAGAGACAACTCGATTACTTCAGGCAGTCTGGGACAGCGTTTGTTGGTGTGACAATGCTTGTGTTCACAGCAGGACAAGTGTGCAAGATGCTGACAAACGCGATGTCTAGTACAAGACATCCACGCAAAAGAGCTGAGGACATCTGATAAAAAGCAATGAATTCTTATCGACACAATCCTGGCAAATCGTTTACTCTCCACAGTTGGTAAAAATCACAGCAAAGAAAACAAAAAATAAACCAAAACAAAACAAACAAACAAAAAACAAAAACCACAAACACCCACACACACACACACAAACCCCCCCCCCCACATAATTCCATGTCCATGAACATGTATTGAAATTACCATTCCAGATGTGGGCAAAGAAGGGTCATAAATTCAGTTTTCCAAATGAGAGCTCTAGCATATGTAGCACATTTTTCTGTGCCTGTGTTTTTTTTTTTTTTTAATAACTTGTACAACGTTTCACTTAGCATTAACAAATACAAGTAGACTACAACTATGCTAGTGCTCTCACTGTGTAAACCATCAACTTCTCCAACTCACATTAGGTTCGGAATTTCAACGCCGGTGGATGTGCTTGGATTTGAAAATGGAACTGATCTGTGGATGGTAAACAATCTTCCAAGATATACAAGAACCGTAGCTTAACATCAGTAAAACATACACCTCAGTTGACACACAAAAACAACAGGTAAATGTCAACAGATAAAGCTGCTGTAAGTGATTTCTTTAACGTATGAACACGTCGAATAACTTATTTAAAATGCCTTTGGGAATTTCCTGGGCTCTGTAATCACAATAAAATTTTCAACACAGTCCAGCTGTTTTTAGCCAATCAGGAAACTCCTCTGCAGTGAGGCAGATTTGCCTGCCAGTCAATTGTTTTGCATGTCCAGTAGGAGAGAAGTCTTGGGCTATGAGTAATTGATTTAATTTATGACAGTAATGACAGGCAAAGCCGATATTTGAGCAAAGGTTCGGCGCAAAAAAGCATAAGAAAATGAATGGAGCAGAAAAGGAAGATGCCAGAAAGGAATAAGCAAAACAAGAAAGATGCAACGGGCTTAAAACCTGATGTCTAGCTTGATATGCTTTAACCTACTAATCTAACACATTTTCTTGAAAACAACAATAACAACAACAACAACAACAACAAAACAATTCATGATATTCCCAAACTGTAACACTATAACCTACTCAACCTAACAAGTTAGCTGGTAATAGCTAGTAACATTAGCTCTTGTACTCTTAACATGGCTACTGTTGATCTGTAGTTATAGTATGCTTATGCATGACCTTGAAGAGGAGATTTTTTTATAGAATGGTTCATATGGCGTTTATAAGTACATGAGACGTTAGAGAGAATGGCTACATATCAGAAAAACACACAGCTGGTACGTTTTAGTGGGGTCAGCAGTTTGGGGGAAAGTACACAAGGATCATAGTCACAGTTTTATCGACTTTGTTGAAGTACTGTTTATTTTCTTCCAAAATAAGACGGACAATTTCTACTTCACCTTTAATTACATTCAGATCGTGCACTGAAGAAAGAAATTTGGCTACATACATAGCGACTGTATCTTATGTGATTCTGACATCTTAGTGCTCGTATCTAAACCCAACAGATTACAACAGCCGTGCCAACAGATGACATAAACTAATAAGGAATTGATCTTTTTAAAAGCTATATTGAGCTATATTACCACAAGTCTGATTGTCTTTACTTCTTCTTTTCCTACTGTTTCACTCAGGTAAATATAAACATAGATAACATGCTATGGTGCAGTGGTTCTCAACCCTGGTCCTGCGGTATGCCTGCGTGTCTCGCTGAGCTTTACCTGCTCATATAAATTTACCTGACTACTGTAATTCAGACCTTTTTTCTAGTATGTATGAATCATATGCTGAATTTCACAGACACTGCAAAACAGTACACGTATATCATTTTCTGTGGAGCAGATGATTTAAAATCTGTCGCTAAACCTGCATTAGCTGCCACAGCTCATACAAAATTAGCTCGATGATAGCAGCCACAAAGACACATATTTTAAAAATGAGATCGACATTACTGCAGTAATACAAGTGCTCAGTTTCATAAAAATATACCCCCCCACCAGTAACAAAATGAACACTAGGTCATTTGGACCAAAAAAAAAAAAAAAAAAAAGGCATTTGTCCAGGCCAATGCAGATAAAAGCATCCCTTAGAGCAAGAAAAGCAATATAAAGGAAACTATATGCTTTGTCAAAATTGCTTCTCAGAGCCCTCTGAAACAGGACCTCATCTGTCCATTCAACAAGGAAGAACGTATTTAAAAGCAAGACATGAACTGTGAAAGTGAACAAGTTCAGATTAAAACACTCTCGCTTTGACCGAGCCAAGAATATTGGTGTTTCTGTTGCGGCCTAATTTGAATCACCCAGAATCACGTAGCCCACTGGGAAACAGTTATTTGAAAGCATGCTCGGAGCTAGATAGTGGTTAAGATCCCCTGCACTGACTGGACAGAGAAAAGTAGCTGTCATTAACACTGTTTTAATGAATAATTCGCAGAGAACAATACATTTCATTTTGTATGTTCATCCAACAGCTAAGAAAATTAGGAAAATTAAACAATCTAATATCACAACAGATCATTTGGATTATTATTAGTCTTTTCATGTCAATCTTTCCTCTTTTGATGAAAAGACATAAGCTATAGTCATTTGGCTATTGCTAGCTGAAGTCTGGATTTAGTTGACAAACTAAATTAAGTTGCTTTCGCTTCATTTCAAATGAAGGTGGAGCCTTTGTACCGCATTGTATCCGGATGAGAAGCCTGACGGCAGATTTTCAGACAGATCAGATCATAACACACTGCTGAAACCCGAGGCGCAGAGGAACTAAAACCTCCAGTTTTCGTTCATTAAAAATATCCAGGTTTAGCTGGCTAAAATTGATTCATTTATTATTTTTTTTCAGTTGACTATAACTAACACAAACGCTAAACCAAATCATTAAACTCCAAACAAGCGCCCTAAAATATGCAGGCTGGGTCACTCCAGGACCAAGCTTGGAATCACTGCACCGGTGGGGAAAAAATAAATATGTATACAGAGCCGTGAACAACATAGAATGAACAGCCTGGGTACGGACCTTGCCAGGACTATATATAGAAACTAACAGCCAGTACTTTGCCCCTAGGAATGTAATGTTGTTAAATGAATTTGGCATTACTTTTAATGCATCTATAAACAGCAGCACGGCTGAAACATTTTCATATCCCAGACTTGCTGACTAATATCCTGCTACCATGCCCAGTAGAAAAATACGTCCTGACATGCAGCGTAGCAGCATATTAAGCCAATCTACAATCCATCTATTAAGCCCATAACAGTGACGGTAAAAGATAGATAAATAGCACGGGGGGAAAAAAACAAAACAAAACACAGCTTCGTCTGAGCAATGAGCACGGGGCTGAAATGCAGACAGAAAAAAAGTGCGGGAGGGAGAACAGAGAGCTGCGACGTTGATGAGCGGCCAAAAGCACAACAAGCAAACATGGTGAGAGGGGATTCCGCCCTTACTTGAGGCGAGCCTCCAGGCGAGAAGCCCTGGTTGGAGACTGGCGAGGTTGGAGACTGGTTGGCTGGAGAGCCAGTCTGATTGCGATACTGCTGAAAGCAAGAGGCCTTTCAGAATGACATCACATGTCCACTAAGAGCTCACATGCGTAAGCACCTCAGAAACGAGGATGCTCCAGATTGACGCCAGCGGACAACCTGAACTGTGCTCTTAGCTCTACTGGAGATTTCGTCTGAACATTAAATGCATTGATAAACCATCAGAACCTCCCAATACTGCATATGTTCATGCTCAAAGAACAAACATGAGGTTTAGGTGTCTAATAGGGTTTAAGGTCAGATCCCACTAACCGAGCTGACAGGTGCGCTTGTAGCTGTTGGCGACTGGCTGGACAAGGAGGTCTGGGACGGGCTGGAGGTGGAGCTGACGGCGATCGGTGGCAGCTGGATGAGGCGGATGTTCTGTGGCAGCGTCTGCTGCTGCTTCTGCAGATCGCTCAGCAGGCTGAGCAGCGAGTACTGTGACAGCTGCTGCTCCAGAGACATGCTGTCCATCGCAACTGGCTGCAGAACATTACATGTGTATGTTTCTGTGCTTCATATGAAATGTTACACAGATCTACATGGTTTTTTTTATCATTATTAATAGTAGTAGTTTTCAAGTCACCAAATAAAATGCTGATTAAAGTCAGATTAACATTGGTTTCCTGGTTCAAGACTGGCTTCTGAAAATTTTGAGGGGTTGGAAAAGCACCTCTGAGAAGTCACTTTTTTTTTGCTATGGAGGAGTGGACTAATCGCTAGCCCGGGCATCAGGACAAGTAAATTACATCTGAGGGCTTATCAGTTTCTAATTCGCAGTTCGCAGGTAACAAGCAGGTCGTGCAGGCTGTTGATATAACGATAGCTGTATTTTATAACCTCCATACATGACCTCACATGCCCATGATTGGCTAGTTCTGAAGTGATTGACAAGGGAGACTGTGTGTGTTATTCCTCCCATACATATTTTGTTCCCTTGGCTCCCATCCCCTAATATTCAGGAACTGTTTTTTTTTATTTTTATCAACTTTAAATCAGAAAGTGGAAAATATATGCAAAAGTTTTCCCTTTCATCTTAATCTGACAAGCTTTCATATTTGAATTAAAAGTTATGTATAATTTGCCACGTCTTCTGATGTCTTCACTAACACTACCTTAGTAACAGTTTCGAACTAGGAAGCGGAATTTTACTTGGCGAATTATTTATGTTAATTAGAAGAAGAAAAAAAAAGATCAAAACTAACCAGGCAATTTTTTTTTATCCTGTCAACCATTTCAACCGCTGCTAGTCGGTTTGTGATTATTGTGATGATTAAAAATAATAATAATAATTATATGAGGATATCAGTGATAAAAGTGTATTGTGACATCACAATCTTGACGCTGTACTGCTATACCGCCCAGTCCTAAATAAAAGACAGATTCAGCGACCTTTCCGACCATCACAGCATTTAAAAGAATAGCCATATTACCAAATCTTCTCTGTAACTTACCTGAGAAATGGTCATCTGAGGTGAGAGGGTGGGAGAGAGAGTAGGTGAGAGCTGCTGTGGGCACGGCTGCTGCTGCTGCGCATCGATGTTGAGCGTGAGGGTAGGGCCAGCGGGTGCAGAGGTGGAGGCAGCCACATGGCTGGCAGCGCTGATGCCCAGGTGGGTGAGGTTGGTGGTCAGATTGCCTGTGCTGCTGGAGGTGCTGGCGGCCGGGAAGGTCACGGGGTCATCCGGGTCCAGAGGAGTGGGCAGGGGAGGGGGGAACTGGATGTTGGTGAGGTCGGGCAAGGAGCCACCTGTGCTGTGCGCGGCTGGCATTAACGTGGCGTTCACTTCTTGATCGGGGGATGGGAAAATGCTAGGAAAATAGCACACAAATTGATACAGATTTTTCTTCGCTCATTTGTACAGCGCCCAAAATTATTCAAACTCACTACCTGAACCACAACCCATACGTCGCATGACTTTTCAATACGTCATTTTAATATTTCAGTGCTTAAATATAAATACCGCAGTCCTTTGCAACAATCACTGGAGGATAAATGATACACGATATACTCACTTAATCCCTGGAACGTCATGGGATTTGGGATGTAGTGATGCCTTCTGGTCGTCTTTTTCCATTTCTGTTTCGGGCTCCTCCGTATCTGGGGGTGTGAGCAAGACGACTAGACAACAGGGACAAAAGACAGAACTGAGTTTCTTTTGCCTAGCCAAAGGAAGTAAGCCTGCTTTCAGCTTTCACCACGTTTACCTCGTTTTGGCTGCAGCTCTTGGGATCCTCCAACAAAAGTGTCTTGCTGAGCAGGATTCATGGCACTCTGATGAAGCGCAGAGTCAGAATTGGTCCTGTATTAGTAAAGAAAAGGCATTTATGAGAATGGTTAGAAGCTCAATGTTGAATCGAGTTTTTAATTCTCAATCGCCAACTGTGGTTTACCTCCTCCAGCTGGTGTCCGGGGGAGGTGACAGATACACTGAGCCATAAGGACAGCTGTCGATGTAAGTCTCTGCGTTAAGGAAAATGGTTCTTCACGTCACCCAACAATTTTGGCATGTATTTATTCAAGTCAGCATGACAGTTACTAATCTTGGAAGGTGAGGGCTATCACTTGATTACTCAGACACATGGAAAAACAGACAGTTTTCTTTTTAAACACGCGGTGGAGAGTGGTAAATGTTTTATGCTGTTTACAAGAACAGATGTCCCTGATTGGCTTGCATCACACTAATTGACAGAAGGCGAGAGGGGAAACTAGGCCACATTTACCCATCCAGATAGAACGGCCTGTTATTCTTTTGTTTATGTGCCTTTTCAATCAACAATAAAAAGCCTGATTTAGAACACAAGGGACAGCCGAAAAACAAACAAATAAATAAACAAACAAACAAATAAATAAATAAATACTGCCTCCACCAATAGCAATATTTCGGTGAGATCGCAAATATAGAAAATGTTACTGTGAAGGTGGGGGGGGGGACCCCAGATTTTTCAAGTCTAACCTATCTACAGTGGCTTCATTTACTTCTTTCCATTTTTTTTTTTGTTTCTGTGGCTTTTGTCACCCACCCTGATGTGCACGATAACTACGCATGTCTTATTAACACTTGCTCCATTATTGTGATGATATTCAATCAATTCCTTCAGTCTTACACACTCGGGCAAAACAAAAGTGTTGTAGATCATTCAGAGTTACGATCCACGTCATGTTAATAGACCTAGCAGAGCTTCTTGACGACCTGTCAATCATCTGCACGAGGCCATTAAAACTGACTGAAACAACACTGACTTGGTGTAAAAGCTCTCTGTACGTCTGCATGTGAAAGATTCTTGCGGAAAAGCTAGTGTGTATTCACTCATGTTGCTTCTGCCTGTACTTGTCTGTTAACTTTTCATTCATTGCTAAGTTTAAAAAATACGAATGCATGAATGAATGAAACCAGTAAACCTGGAGGAAATCCATGAAACCATGAGAAGAACATGCAAAAAAAAAAAAAAAAAAAAAAAAAAAAAAAAAAAAAAAAAAAGTCTTCATCATCTGTAAGTGTGTATTAATGGCAGGATTTGAATTTAATCAACATGTTGATTTACACATTTTTTTGCGTAGGAGACTATTTTAAAAAGAAATATATATACTTTTAAATATCAGTGTTATTTTTCATCTATAGACAGTATAAAATCTGTTTTGCAGTGGGTTTTGATTTATGAGTTTAAGGTGAAGACCCCTACAGTAACCAATCACTGTCAATATTCCATCAAAATGCCATCATCCGGGGCAGTGATGGGGTTGTTAATAGCAGTAGAGAGGACATTTAGGGTTTGACATAAAACATGACTCATGGACCATATGAGCAGTTCATCTTCTCTGCATAACTGCAATTCCCATGTGACCAAGCAGCGCAGAGTTGTGTAAACTTTGATCTCTGGTGGTGCTGCATTAATAGGAGAGACGACTGCTTGCCTTACAACTCTGCAATCACTGAAATACTCTCGCAATCAACACGGTGCTTTGGCAGACCTTGTTCCTATGAAATGGCTCTAACGTGAATTTCACTGCCCGTCATTTCCAGCAGCAGATATTTAGCACTGTCTGCGATTTAATCTTAATTACATCAGAGTTTGCTGATCAGCTGCAAAGCTTTAGTATTAACCCCTGTGTTTTCAGTTAGGAGCTACTTTTACCCTTAAGATCGTGAATATGGCCTTTAATATTTAGAAATATAACACTATGACATTAAATGGATAAAGAAAGGTGAAAGCCTGGGATTGTGCACCAACTAGACAACAAGGAAAGGATATCTGACGCCCATGTTTATCCACGGAGAGAGGCCTGCGATGAGGGGACGTGATCCGATTTCTGTCCCGATACACGCGGTCCACCAGGCCGTGGTGCCGAGTCGTCCGACTAGTATCCAAAACTGTGGTCTGAAAAGGAATCTGATAAGTTCAAGAAATCTATCTTCATTGGCAGCGCATTCATATATATGATTCATCTTAACAGAATACCCTTGGTCTGTTTTCTGCGAGAAGAGCCGAAGCTCTTTAGTCGAAGATGGACGGGCATTATGGAAGCATAAAAGCAATGATATCATCGCGCACTTTCTTCCATAGTCTTGCTAATGTTTTATAAATGAAAAGCAATGTCAAAGGCTGTGATGACACCCCCACACATCTGAACAATGATATGCCCAGGGTGGGATGGACTTCAAATTCTCATTCTCTGCTATATGGCTTTATTGGAGGGTAGGATGTGAGTTATATATGGTGTACTATGTCTTTAAATGGGTGGCTGTAATAGATGGATGATGCAGGCAACTTAAGATCCTGATATCTGAATGAGGAAAGCACTACAGTGGGGTAGGACATCTTTAAAATAAGTTCATCATCAGTGTTTAAACTAGAAAATGGTAGTGTGACCCTGATGAAAATAAGACATGTACACCAATTCGGTTTGGATTTACAATCGATTCAGATTGTATTAAATTACATACTATATATATATATATATAAACAGTATATATACACACAGCGAACCCCCACAATGTCGTGGTTCACCTATCGCGGGTTCAGGGCATTGCGGATTTTCAAATTTTGATTCGCGGGGCTCTGGAATATAAAATATAAAATATAATTTTAAAAAATGTTAATTCAAACATTAAAAGAACATTTAAATCAAAATAAAAC
>JAQMCW010000007.1:5365550-5379836 GCA_030068335.1 Chrysichthys cranchii
GTAGAAGTAACGGGAAACTCAAGAGAGCCATGATATTATGTTCTTTACAACTGTATGTAAACTTTTGACCACAACTGCACATAAAATGTGTTGCTTACAAAGCACCAGATAAGCAACTAACATGACTGATTGGAGATAACTGACACATTTTAATGTTTAAATATCAAAGATTATTTCATGACTATAAATAAGGTAAACATACATAAGCTTGAAGCGGTTATCTTGTCTTTCATGGTAACACTTTATGTTACTATATTTGACTACCGCTGTGGAGTGGAGCCTGAACAGGCAAAAGTTGTATTTTTGCTTCTCTGTCCAATCCCCCCCCACCCCCCCGTGTAGAGTCATGAGAGACATGTAGAGACGTGTATACAGTAATACACTTTTTACGCAGGTATTTTTCATGTTGAAGTGTGTTTACGTTTTTTTGGGCCCCTCTGGATATGGTAGCTCTATTGATCTTGATTTGCAATATAAAAATGAAAAAATGTCTTGAAATATAAAGTCTTGCAATATCCTCCAGTAATACTCTAGGGTTGAACAGTATTTCATTAGTGCTCTAGAAATGGTTAAATGTGTTTGGCCACAAATGAGGGCTTGCTACAAAAGCAGTGACGATTCATGTTTAATACACTAGAACCCGTGGCCATTTTCTTCCATACCTTATTAAATTCTGCTGCTGAGTGTTTCGGAGGTCACAGTTTGATTTACTGAAATACTTTGCTCGATCTGCATCTGGACACCATCTGTGAGCTGATAACCCATGCCTTGGACCTTCATTAATATCTGTTTCGCAGTTTAAAATCGCTATTGGCTGGATATAGGGGTTGGTGGATTCTGTAGCACCCGATACAATCAGTGTCCTTTGCAAACACATGTTTGTTGGTGACATGGTCGTCTCTTTCCATTGCCATGATGGATATAACCAGTGGGCCAAAACTAGGTACACTGAATTTATTTATTCCTGATTACTTTTTATTTCACAGGTTTTGAGAAGAATTTTATTGGGCATAGTAAAGGACAAGGCTTTGGGAAGGAAGCCCCACACAGTAGATGAACTGTAGGTGTTCATCTCGCAAGCATTTCTGGACATTGATTGTATCTGGAATTTCTGTGTGTCAGAGTGTCGGGTACAGGTTTCAGGACTGACAGATTAAACAAGACCAGATCAGGAATGTATACCTATATTTGTCCCACCCCATGTATTAAGTATAATAACCCTGGTTCTGCTGAATCTGTTCTTGAATATAGGCCCATCCGTTACTATTTAAAAGACACACATGAGTAGGCAGCTTAAGTTAATTTATTGATGTTGGTTCTAGAGAACAACCTGAAGTAGTCTGGAGTTTTTGGCTTTCAATGTGGCATAAGAAGATACAGAAACAGGAACAGGAGTGGCAAAATCCTTTTTTTTTTTTTTTTTTTTTTTACATGAAGTAACAATCTTCAGACCAAAGACACAATCAAACAAATACACACAACGAATACGTTTGGCAAATTGAGAAGTCGCCAGTAAAGGGAATCAAGAGGAAACGTGGCACATCAGTAAAGATAAAAAAGACATGAAACAACATAAAAAGACAAGAAAACTTTCTGCTGCTTTATACTGTACAGATGACTTCACTAGGCTGCATTGGAGCGCGTTTCCGTTGTGCATGTGTGTGTGTGTGTGTGTGTGTGAAATCTGTGCACATTTTAGTGGCATTGTATTTACTGCACTTGGTCAACTCATATCTGAACGAACCCCCGTTTTAGTGTTTCCTCTGTTTAATATATTAAAGAACAGAAAAGTGCGATTTCTGTATTTACTTTATGTGATACATTAAAACAGGAGAGACCAAAAACATCAAAACACTAATTCTACTAATAACGCAATTATACGTATATTATAATCATTCAGTATTTTTTTTTTTAATATTGGCTACTCATGTATAGTTTATTCCAAAAAATAAATGGATTAAACTTTCCATGAAAACACTGTTAAATGAAGTGAGGTCAGTGAACAGCAGGGAAAGGCTTTCAGTCAGCTGACTTGGATCCTGGTTTATCTCTAGCCCTTTGAATGTGCCGGAATTACTTCTGGTTCAAGTCCCTGGAGGATAAAAACAAAAGCTCAGGACTTTCAGACCAAAATCACAGGCTAATATCGGACATGTCTTAATTGTGGCAGTTTGCAAGCTGTCAATAATACGTTTGAGATAATGAGGTTAAAACCAGACGTTAGGTAAAACGAATACATACGGTATGAATGTGAGGGGAAGTGGAGACTGAATATCAGAAGTGGGTACCCCTGGATACTTTACTTAGCTATATGCAGTTTATGAGAAACCGAAACATATTGCGTATTTGTGCACCTAGACTTGGTGCGCGTAAATAGTATTTCAATTGAAATATTCGTGATGTGCTTCGTGATTCAGCTGCTAATTTGTTTGCTGATGTGGTATTCTTGTTATTTCTGTGAGAAGTTAGCAGGTTGCCCGCTGCTCTGGTGTGACAGGAGAACATTTTTAGCATAGCTGCAGTGGCATTTAATGGGAGGAAAATATTATTTTTCAGTGATCAAAGACAAGGGATAATCATCAGGTTTCACTGTAATCTTCTAAGAGTAAAAAGACTAACGGCTTCTTTGCTCACTCACCATTTTTCAGTGACTTTCATGTTCATGAGAAATGCAGCATAGAAGTTGTGCATACAGCAAATGTTGGGGGACATGTAGGGGGGACACGGACACCGTGAGGCAAAGAAAAAAATTGGGCTAACCTGTCAACGAAAGATGCTTAAACTAAAAAAAGTCGACTTGTATAAATCTTGGGACAGAAATGAAGGTCACATGTCAATTATAAGGATTAATGTGCAAATCATGCAGGGTGGATTTCTCATTGAAGAAATTAAATAGTAGTTGCATTAAAAAGGTAATATAGGGCCATAAAAAAGAATTAAAATTTCTACTTGCACTGGAAATATCTGGAAACTTGGAGATATATAAAAGCTTTAAAATACCGCTATTTGGATTAGTTAAATTTGCTATTTGGATTCCTCACTGCTATGACATAAGCAGGTTTCAGCCACTACAAAGTTAATCAGATCGGAAAACTTTGCACCGTGACAGGGATTTACATGCCACTGATATTTTCTCATGAAACAAATGGACAAACAAATCGATACTCTGATTATTTTTGACGCCGACTTTGCCTCTATGCAGAACGGCCTGGTTCACAAAATCAAGATCTGATTAGTTATTAATAATACATAAAGACGTACAAAGATGTAAAGGTGAATTATGAGGTGTAAGGGTGAATACCAGTGGAGATGGGTTTTTTTTTTTGGGGGTAATATACAGGGGTACCCTGCTACATTAAAGTGAAATAATTATTTATATCCTGAGGTTATTAGTGTCATAATTTTATCTCAAGCTAATATTTGGCATGACTGTCACTTCTTTATTCGTCTGATCAAAGTGACTAAAAAAATACTGAAAATACAAATGAATGCTAAATGAATTATTTAAAAGGTCAATTAAACTCTTACTTTTCCCCCCTTAAACCCTGTTAGCTTCCCATAAATATTACAATTTCCTCTATAGACAGCATGTACATCATTTGAAGGAAGACGCTCTTTCTCAGAAGATCTCCTTGCTTTGTTAATAGACCCTGGAGTGGCCGAGCCATCCTCCGATCTCTCAGTCTCAGTCACTGAGGGATCGCTACAGCCACCTGTGTGCTAGACACAAATGCATCTTAAGAAGCTAGGACTTAAAAGGCTTATCTGGCAGGAAAAATCAGGAAATGTGGGTCTAATAGGTGAAATCAGGTGTTATCTCATTAGCTGGTGCGGGGACGCATCGCTCAAGAGGAGCCTCTTACAGCTACACTTAAGTTCATCACAGGTTTAGGAGCAAATTATCGCTGAGAAAAGTCATTAGGACAGCAGTGCCATGCACCTAGCTATGCGTAATTTGTCTCTTTAGTCTTGTTCTCTCACGGCCTCCCTGTCCACTGTGTCAGGAGACAACGTCCTGCGGCACCGAGGGGCGGAGCTCTCGGGCTTGGCGTGCTCTGCTTCCTGTGGGCTCTCGGAGTCCGACTCGCCTTCCTCCTCCAACGTCAGCTCGAACTGGAACTTTTCGCTCGTGGAGGCTCCGATGGCACCGTGTGAGTCCTGTTCCTCAGGCGGGGGTGAGGGACTGTGGCGGATCATGCTCTGGTACCACTCACGGTTGTCCTCCAGAGTGTCCAGGATGTCTTGGGCATCCGGGTGGACGAGGTCAGCCCATGTCTCCCAGAGAGGGTGGACGATGTAGTCAATGAAGCCCACCTTCACATGGAAGCAAACAGTGTGTAGACATTTAACAAAGACACTTTTGATTTTATATATGTGCAATACCTAAAAAGATTTCGGACTTAGTATTAGTAACTATCACCACCACCACTACTATTACTACTACCACCACTACTACTACTAATAATAATCATTATTAATAATATAATCCACACTTGGTGATCCTTGGCTGAGTGTGTACATAGCAGTGTTAAGACAGATGAGAACTAAATTGTGGCATGAACTTACATTTTCTTCATCATCTCACATTTACAAAGATCGGTTTTTATTTAAATATATATTTCTACAATTGTCACAATCTCTGTAAGACTAAAATAAGGGTTTTATTGACAATTCACATTCATTAGCAAGACTGAGTCAAGGACATAAAGCTGTATGTTAGAAACCGTTGCAAGTGCTGTTCCCACTTTATTCTCCAGACCGCTGCTACTTTTCATCATTAAACAAGGCCAAGAACCGGCTACTCCCAAAACGAAGCGGTTTGACTGACAGTACATTAGCTAAGCCCTTTTACTAGCCACATTACTCTTTCTACAGGCCACTCCTTATAAAAGATTTCTCTTGTCTGTTTTAGCAGCCGCAGCATTTGAGGCAGCATTGATACAAAGCTTTGGAAAACAAGGCTGAAGTCCAGCCTGCATATTAAACACTTGGCTGCTCGTGTTGCTTTGGTACCTGAGACTTCTCCACTGAAGCAGTGTGTTTGTCACACATGGGGCTAATCTCCATGCCTTTGTCTCGCTCCCGGTCACCCTGGGTGAAATACTCTTCCATGATGCGGTCTGTCCACTGCCTGTAGATCTCCAGAGGCTTTGTGGGGTTGCTTAGGTCGGCACAGTGGACCATGTTTTGGAGAACCTGAAGCCAGAGGATGAGAGAAACATGAGATTTCAATTTAAATCAGGGGACAGATTTAAGACAAGCTTTAGAACAAGCTACAAAACCAGGACCATAATTCAGACCTGTATTCTGTCTGAGTAGTTGTCCAGCAACAATACTCCGAGACTGGTCACTTTCTTTGTTTCAACCATGGTCTTCAGGTCTGCCAGGAAATTCATGTGTTTGGACATATCTGTGGCTAATACCTGTCATAAAATAAGTATAGAACTTGAATAAATTGGTAAGGAAGGGTGGAGGGAAAAAGGTTACACCCCATACATATCCAGCATAAAGAACCCCAAGAAGTTAAAAATAAAACGCAGGATGGGGTTTTGCCAAAAAATTCCAATCCAAACAACAACAAAAAACTGTATGGTAACAATCAAAAGGCATAGGTCAAGGCCAAGGCAAAGGTGGGTATACAAGTTATTAGAGAACATTCCCACTCAGATAATTTCTTGACATGTGAAAACATCTTGTATATATGCTAGTATATTCATTTCCCCCCTTTTTGTTTTACTAGAAAATGACTTATGGTTATAGAGATCACTGTAGTCCAGGCTTACTGCATGGGCATCTTATTTATCTTCTTTTAAGAAATAAATGCATAAAATGCATAATAAAAAGTATAATTATCTGTCAGGGCAGTAGAAAGATTTCATTCAATAACAAGAATTAAAACGAGCAAAAGCCTGAAAATGTCAGGTCTGTCTTAAATATGCGTCAGTAACCTTTATTAATAATAATATTTTTAGCTTTATTATCTTCATTACTATACAGGATGGGCCATGAAAAAGGAGCCCGCCTCCAATACGGGTGCCTCGCTCTTTCTCTCCGTCTGCCGCCCCATGTGAAGGTGCACATGTGTAGATATGAACAGGGACCACTTTCAGGGATATCTCTTGTGACTTTTGTTTCAGTGAATAAAAACAATTTATTTGCTCGTTCATCTTATCTTCCTATTGCCAGAGGCGGGCTACTTTTTTGTGGCCCACCCTGGATCCTAACATCCCCTATCTTCCATGGTCTCTATCTAGTGTAAAATTTCTTAGTCTCCTTCATGCTATTGTGAAAGTGCACGCATTTTTTCCCTTCACGTGAAACTGCTGATACAAAAATCCCAATACAGAGAAACATACACTCTTGGTAACATAATATAGATGAGACTCACTCAAGAACAAATGTCAAATCTCACCATGTCGATGACCATCGTGCGCAGTGACTGCCGCTGCTTCTTGCTCAGGTTCTGGAAGATGTCGCAGTTTTCCTCCTGCAGTAGTTTAAAGCCCACAGCCAGGTGGTGGTTCTCCAGTACAGACGCGTCGTTGTACATCAGAGCCAGCTCAGAGTCTGGAAAGGAAAACAGAGTACGCTGACTGAACGGCAAATCAAGGCGTACGCACTGAATTATCTATAATTCAAGTACCTGGATACCTCTTTTACAACCACCAGAAGTGTTCACGAAACAAGAACAAACTGCTTAGACATAATGGATTTAGAAATAATTGTGCATAAACATACTGGTGTTGATGAGGAATTGGTTGGACACTCCAGGATGATCAACATCATGTATGGCACTAGCGAACAAAGCAGCCATGATTTCGAGATCAGTGAAGACATCCTGGAATAAAGTACAGGTTATTGCTTATTATTTATTTTTTCTGCCTAATGGCCGAGCTCCTTGAGTTCGCTTAAAGGATAAGAGGAGTACGGAACCTCTAAAGCAGGTGAGGAGAGGAGAACGTGTGTGGATTGCACTACGTCAGCAGCGTGGATGTTATTGTGATAGGCGACATCAGTGTGGTAGTGGCTCTCCAGGGTCATCATGAAAGTGATGAACGTGTCCACAGGGATCTTAAAGGACTTCAGTAGGTCTCGCTCCTAGAAAATAAATAAATAAATAAATAAATAAATAAATAAATAAAAACGATGACATGGTGATATATAAATATGTACAGTAAGTCAGACAAGCAAGTCAGCGTAGGGTAAAGGTTCATACCTGAAAAATTGTATACATTATCACCGTCAGTGGCCGATTCCCTGAATGCTCTGCTGTCTTAAAGATATCGAGGCCCCAGCGATTGATGTCCTCGATTTCCTAGAAATAAAAACCCTGTTTTCATATGAAATCTCTCCACATGCATGCACTCCTAGCTTCTACTAGCTTTTCATGGGTTTTTCAACAAAGGTTAAAATATCACGAGCAGTTTGATCAAGATGTAAAGGTCGATTTGACGAGACTGTAACACACCATAAGAATGACATAATCCTGTCATAAACACTACTGATTCAGACTCGTGTTTATATTCGTATTTATAGCGTACTATAATTCGCATATGTCTTATGACAACAGTTCTCTTTTTTACAAGGGGTGTGTCGATACTTGTTTTGTTGATATCGACGATACAGATACTGAAATCACTGACCTATTTAGTATGAATCAATCGAGGATGTCCCAGAACATTTGAGTATTTTAGCCATGTTTATGTTTTCCTGTTATCATTTTTTTCAAGCCTGAGTGTTGCTTGTAGCTGTGTGTTGCTAGCAATAATCTTTTTTTTTTTCAAGTTGTACAGTCTTCATATGTTCGCAATGCACAATTTGCAGTCTTGCTTTGATTGCCATTCATCGCGAAAACATCCTGTCATTTTGGGTCACCTGTTCATTAGCGTGACAAAGCAAACTAGGCTTACATCACATAGCATCACATAGAATCGGTATCAGTGCATCTGTAGCCACTGCACTGATTTAATGAGGACTGCCGTATTACTTCATACACTGTACATTGTTAAAGATGGTACTCTAGTCAGCACGTATGTTATGGCAAAGCACAACAGATATTATAGACGCAGACAATAACATGTCCTTAGCAAGACATTGATCGAAATATAGCATTTATTGAGCATTTATAGAAACCTAGATTTTTAATAGTAAAAACTCTTACCTAACCCCTTTTTTTTTTGCACCATCCACAAAATGTTATGTCATCAAATAAGAAGATATCTGTCATGGCAGTTACTGATAACTGTCAAGAAAGCCATTTTACATCTGACCATATTATAATACTTTGGACATTTGAATGAAACAAATTGCTTCAGCTTTAAAATAGTCTCCCCAATAAGACTCTTTAGCCTTAATCCGGTCCTTTGTGCGTGTGAATGGACTGACCTTGGCCAGCAGGCTCTCGTGCTTGGTGTTGACGCCGAAGCGAGGGATGCAGCTGGGGGCCAGGCTTGGGCTGTGCGTCAGCTTCTTCACTCCGCTGATCTGAGACATGGGACGCCGCTTCTTCTCCTTCTCCTTAGGTGGCGGAGACAGGATCTCCACATCGTGTGGTTTCTCTGCATACGTTAGAACGATTATACTGGCACATGTACTTCATTAACATCTAGAGCAGTAATTAATATGGATTAACTTTTGAAGATCTTTCAGTAGACTTATTTGGCTCTTCCTGTAACACAGTCTCATAGAATCCTCATAAAAGCAGGTAATAGTATTATTTATAAAGCACCTTGAAATGATTAGTGGATGTTTTTTGTTTTCGTTTATCATGTACAGATGCTCCCTTTTCAGTGTGGGTCCTGTTCGTCATATTATTACTTAAACCCACACTGACGCACACGATGTAGCCCAATGGCAATACTGCAGTCCCCATAGCAACAACAGGCAATGTGTTTAGGATTGTTTCCAGCCTTTCTTTTGTTTTCCCATCTAAATGATTTCCATGCTACTTGTACATGTTATACTCATAGCAAGAACCTATCTAAACAGCCATTTTCCTTCTTCGCAAGGCAATTCATGCAATGGATGCCTTCAAAAACATTCACACATAACACCTAAAACAATTACAACAAAAGTACAGGTACATTTAAGAGAACTGTGTATTACCAACCCTCCACATTTAACTGGGTGGTTTCCAAAATGTTTAAGATGATTAAAAGAAATGCTGGTTTTCAAACAAATGATTGAAACGCATGGTGCTTCATGCATGACATGCTGGGACTCACCTAAAAATGTGCTTGCGATGAACTCTGACACTTGGTTTCCTGAGCGGCTCGTCTCTGACAGCTGGGTAAGTTCACGGTTCAGCATTCTTTTAAACTGCACACAGGACACACACAGTGGATTAGCTATCGGCAAATACTGCAATTTAGGATAACTTTCCAGTGAAGAAGCACCTAGAGGCAACAAAAAGACAAAAGAACATATGTGTATATGTCTTATTCCCTCAAAATCCCCAAAATGCAAACGAGAGCAGTACTCTAAGTAAAGCACGTGATAGGGTGTGAAGTTACAGGAAAATAATACAATAATACAACAAGAATCGACAATAATACAAAATAATTCAACCCATATGCAGTCAATTTTTTTCCGATAATCTCATACCCCTGTTATATAGTGTTATAGTGTTATATTATGTTTATATCAGACCAACCTGTTATTAACCCCCTAACTATTATAATACATTTTTTCCCCATTTATTGTTACATAGATAATGGCACAATGGGGCCTGCATTTTTTTTTTTTTTTAGAAATAATAAGAATTGCAGGTCCACTACATAGGATTCAGTTGATTACAATTACCTGCATGCCCCTCTCTTACCCCTCCCTTTCCAAACGTGTATCATAACATTTGGTGGCCATCAGGTGCCTGTAGCGTACTTCCAAGCACTTATATCCCATGCTCCCTTGCTTTTTCTGTGCTAAATAATAAGTATAATCATCCATTTTTCTAAATTTGGCTTCTCAAACTTGTTAACCAGCACCAGCAAACACTGATTCCTTAAATTTCTTCTTCTTTGTCTTCATTTCTTCTACTTTATATCCCTTCTGGTGCTTTCTTCCAAGTTCACGCTGTCAAAACACAAAAGGCGCTCTCCAGCAGTTTGTTCGTTCTGGGCTACTGTAGTGGTGCAACATGGCGATTCCGTGAGAACAGAATGTTGACTTAAGTATGCATGTGCGGCCAGTTTCTAAATATGCAAACTTTCCCTGAATAAATATTGATGCAACATTTAGACTTAAGCCACCATTTCTGAACATGTCCCATAATGAGGCACATGAGGAAAAGCTAATACTTGCTCCTGCTGATGCTCCTCAGGGCTGGAGCGAGACATAGGGGACATAGGTAGCCATCTAGGGCGCCATCTAGAGACAGTGCCATTTTACATACTTTTAAGTTTTGAGGGCTTTCCTGAAGGTGTATTTTGGAGGAGTGTATTGTTGAGCCTTTACTTTGCAGTCAAATGTGCTAGGGGTGGCTCTTCTACTGATTCGACTGCACAATTTTAAATATAGCTAAATATCCCAGGAAAATAGACATGAACTAGTTATTCCTTTACGCTTCAACACTCTACTGATGTTCTGATCACCGAACCAACTAGCCCAGGTTCAGTGCTCCAGGACCTACCTTGTACTGAATGTCAACGAAATGGCTCAAGCATTAATAAAGTACTGCATTCACAAATGTATCAGTACAGGAAGAGAAATCGGTGCCATGCATTGTTAAAGCAAAGTATGTTTACAAGCCTAAGGTCTGAACTTCACAGCAGTTTAAATATGTAGTGGTTATGATACGATATGATAGGATATGATATGATATGATATGATAAGCTTATTCAGTGGCGCTGTAGGAAAAAAAAAAGACACAACACACATATGAGTGTTTTGTGGTCGACATGGCAACTCAGGTACATAATAGCAGCAGCTCTGTGTGGAGACAGGACCCTTCATTCAGACAGTACGGGTGTCTGAGAAGACGATACCCGCTCAATGAAATGAACAAGCCTCCTGCATCTCTGCAGAGGCTGTTATGTAATCAACCAAATGTGCTATGAAAGAAAAGTCAAGTGAGGCCACAACACACATGTATGCTCGCACTCTCAGACTCACACATACACATGCTCACACACACACAGGCATGAATTTCTATATCCCAGTCCAACCCCCACCCATCTCCAACAGTAGAACATTGTCTTTTTCCAGTCTTGAATGGTCGAATGTCGATAGGCTTGTGTCCACTGTAGCTTCTGCTGTTGTAGCCCACCCACTTCAAAGTTTGGTGTGTTTTGCATTCTGAGATGCCTTTCTGCTCACCACTCTGATTGCAAAGAGTTACTGGAGCCTTCCTGTCCGCTCAAAGTAGTCTGGCCTTTCTCCTCTATCTTTCATTAGCAAGGCATTTCTGCCTGAAGAACTTCTACTCACTGGATGTTTTTTGTTTTTCACACCAAGACTACTGTGTGTCAAAACCTCAGGAGATGAGCCATTTCTGAACTTCTCAAAACAAGCCCTTCGGCACCAACAAAGTCACGGACCTGCCATCGTGCCACATGTTGAAATCACTGTGATCGTTTTTTTCCCCCCATTCTGATGTCTGATCTGAACATGAAGTGAAGCCCTTGACTTGCATCTGCATGATTTTATGCACTGCACTGCTACCACGGAATTGCCACGATTGGATAGTTCCACGACATGCTGTGCCCCTGACAAATGGCTACAGTTGTATTTAAATCTAAACTCAGAATGAAAGTCTGCCTAACCCCGTGGTTCACATTTTAAGATTTCACACCTTGCAACTCACCAGCCAATCACGAGTCGAGCATTAGTGCACTTACCAGGGTAAAAGCCGCATCTCTGGCATGAGAACGCGTATGAAGCCATACTGAGATAGTACTGCTGAGCAAATCTTATAGAAAGAAAAAGTATTATGCAGTTCCTAGAATTGTCAGCCTTGAATTCCACCGTAGTCTGACAGCACACGCAATCCAAGCTGAATAATTCCGGCTGCTCCACGCAACAAAAAACGGACCAGGAAGGTATAGGCTCCGCATATCTGTGTACAGGCAATACATGTTAACGCTGGTCACTGTCTTCTGCCAGTGTGTGTGTGTGTGTACATACACAAAGATTAGAGAGTACGATGCTTCCACAAGCTACGTCCCCCTCCCCAGTTTGCAGCATGCGTTAGAACTTCCAATCAGCTACTCCTGACAACAGAGCTTCAGCCAGTCTGATTGGATGATGAGCACGAAGGGAGGTGTGTGCATGCACATGGGGCTAGAGGTGTGTGTGCTTTGCATACATGATGTGCATGAAATGGGCAGAAGGATAAATAGGAATAAAGCATAAGGTTAACTCTGCTCGTGATGATGTAAAGCAGGAATGTGAAGAATCAGAATGGATGAGAATGGAAGATTTGATAGAAGTATGTTTATCAACAGCAAGAACTCCTGAACCGTTTTACCAAGCTACATGTGAATTTATAGTTTGCTTTTGTGTGTTTTTGACAGGAAATATGTATTTAACGTATTTACCCTGAGAAATATTTCATGATGACCACGCAAATGCAAGAATATAAAAATAAAAAAAAAGTTTATATATAATTTGTATTCAACTGTGGATGAATTTAACACAAATCCATGGATCTCAAGAGAATCCAAGTACAAGAGGTTGTAGTGGAAGACTTTTGTTAATAAATTGCAATAAGCTAATATGCATTTTCACACTTTTGTAGAAATTTTTGCCCTGTGATTCTGGATGCAGGAATACAAGATCACGATATTGGCCGTCTATTTATAGTATCAAGCTATATATAGCACGTTCAGTACTACACACAGCTGGCGTCATAGACTGGTGGTCTTCCATGACATTAGCTGCACATTCACATTTCCAAGCACGTAACTTGATCGTGTGTGTCAGAGAGTGAGAGTGTGGGGGTGAATTTGCATGTATGTCAAATGAGGCACAAGTATGTGTAGGCTTCATCCAATGATCATGTCATTTGTGAAAAAACAGGTCTGTGCATCTTCACCACACATGTGAAACATTCCAACTCCACTGTTATTATTTTTGCTTCTCCCCACGTTCCCCTCAAGTAGATCATTTTCCAATTCCCACCCACTAGCCAACTCTCAGCCCTACAAAATGGCTGATTCACGATATAGTGGACGATATACTGGGCAAGTGGATGCTCTGAACACAGCATAGGAGAAAAGTGCTAATCGTCCGCTTCCGCATACATAAACACGCAGATGCCCAAAATTAGCTAGTATAGCAATGATTCACAGATTTAAAGCAAAATATGAGTAACAGTATGGAAAATAGACAATACAGTGTTACAAATGATTCTTGATTCTACCTTATTGGAGGCCATCTCGCTGACTGAGTGACGTGTCTGCAGGGTCTCCAACTGGTCCAGGCACCAATCAAGTTCTTCCAGTGTCTCAATAGCCAACTTCTGGTATGCCTCATCTGCAAGGGAACAGTTATTGAGCTAGGAGCATAAGAAAAAAACACTATTACCAGGTATCAACTTCAACCAATGAAAATTGGGTATCCAATGGAAATGGGAGCGCATGGACCACCACTGTTATGGAAAAGGGGACTCATAGGAATATACTGGACAATATAAAATATTAAGTGATGGTACTCTAACTCAGACTGTCATGCAACACAACTGGATCTTTGATTCTCTGGAAGATAATTTGGAACTCACATGAAGGGAAACAAAGGTTTTCATGTCCCTGAAATTTCCACAGTCATCATTGACTTTATAAAAATATGCTATTATAATACGATATAGCATAATACCAACTAAACCTTGAACTTATAAAGTCTATATGAAATTCACACTGAATGTTCTGCATATAACTCCAACTGTAACTCTATGGAAATGAAATTCCAGTTGGCAAGTCCACTCGCTACTGTTGGGGATGGTCCATGTGGACTGCCTCAGCATGAATCCGGGACCTGTGGAGATGCCGTTGGCTTGCTGCTGGCATGGGTGGTTCTGCTGCGGTGGCTTGGGACTTGGATTGCACTCAGATTGTCTTGTACTCAAGGCTCCATCGGCGATCAGTTGAAACAGAGCAGACTTTACGTTTGGGCTACAGTGAATCTGGTGCAAAATAACTGTACTTTTGGACCATATAACAATGGTTATACAACTGAGTTACCATAGTTATAATGGCACTATCCGGTTTGTCACCCAAATAAGGGTGGGTTCCCTTTTGAGTCTGGTTCCTCTCATGGTTTCTTCCTCTTGTTATCTCAGGGAGTTTTTCCTTG
>JAQMCW010000007.1:5397378-5410536 GCA_030068335.1 Chrysichthys cranchii
TATATATATATATATATATATATATATATATATATGTAGATGTGTGTGTGTGTGTGGGTGTGTGTGTGTGTGTGTGTGTGTGTGTAGGACCCTAAACAATAAAATAAACCTACTGCTTTTAAACCCTAGAAATATTTTCATTAATTAATATGAAGAATGTGTCTTCCGATACTGTGCACAAAATCCTCAGGTCAGCATTTGTCAGGAAAAATTCAGACTTTTCTCCACATTACACTCATATTTAACTCAACACCAATGCACAGACACAATGTGTCCGGTGTGAAAAAAATAAAAACAAAACAAAACCGGAGACCAAAAGAATGCTCTCTGTAACAGGAAAGAAGATTTCTGGCTTGTTGGATCACCTGCTGCACAGTTTGTAAAATACCTTCTTGCTGTCTATGTGCTGGAGCACTGAAGTTCCCTGAAAGCTCAGCTTCTACATTACACCATTCACACAAAGCATAACAGACACAGCGTGTGGTGCTAACTTTCGACAAACCTGAAACGGATGGTATAAAAACAAATGCCAGCGTTAAACTGCATATACACCCCCCCACACCCCCCTACCCCTGTGGTTTCATTGAAAGAAAAGAGGGCAAAGATTTACCGCCTGCGTTTCTGCAAGATGTCGATAGGACGGTTTACTGCGCACGGGGATCCGTAGATATTCCCGTTTCGGACTTTGAAAGCCCGGTCAGCAGGAGCAAGAAAGACACAATTAGTCGGCAAACTCATAGTTCCCTCTGTTTCACTTTCTAGCGCTTCCCGGGTATTTGTCCTCTGGTTGCACTCTTTAGCTTTTCCTTTTGTGTGCCCATGCCCTCTTGAAACCACGCATGGTTCCCATCTCAGACAAGTCACAAACGAAGAAGTCGCATGAGTAATCAACTCCCTTTGAGTCAGTCCGCAAGTCTTGATGCTGAAAGTCTCTCGTGGTTTCAGCGTTCATCCCTCCTCTAGAAAAGCAGGTTGATACACCCAAGCTCTTTCAGCTGTGCTTGTCGTCTCAGAGTCGTGCGTCTCACATGTTTTTTCCTTCTCTTCCTGAAATTAGGCTTTCTGTGTGATTCCTGTGGTAAGCCTATTTTGCTCAAAGCACAGCCCACTGGTTTACATATGCAGGATGACACGCAGAGCCTTAGAGAAAGATCTAACACCATCCAGACAGAGGAGAGGAAAAAAAAGAACCGGCTTTCCTCTTTGCCAGCACGCTTCCTGTGTTATTGTGTGGATCCGTAGCGTTCTTGATCTTCACGCCATTCTCCCGCTAGTTCCTGCATCTCTCTTTATCTCTTGCGTTCTTGGGCACTTCTTAATCCAAAGCCCCCCCCCCACTGTCTTTTCCCCTCGCAGCTCAACCCCGGGCTGACAGCTGAACTCATCTGTGAAGCTCTCCCTGCCTGATATAGCGTGTATGTGTGTCTGTTTGCGGGCGTGTGCACGTGTTTTAGCGTTCGTGAACCAGTGCCAATTGAACAGTGAGGTCACAGCACTGAAACCGGGGGGAGGACCCACAGGATGAGAGGCTCCAGCCTTCCTGGAAAGTCTCCAGCGTTAACTCTTTGAAGAAAAAGTACTGTTGGGTAGAAGAGAGAATACACGCACTCTCACTCTCTCTTTCTCTCTCTCTCTCTCTCTCTCTCTCGCCCTCTCTCTCTGTTTCTACAGTGGTTAAACAACATGCTTCAACAAAGTTAGTTTTATGACATGGCCAGCTGCTTAACTTGGATCAATCATAAATCGATACCTTAATTAAAATAAAAACTAACTAACAGCAAGGCAGGTCACCTTCATGCTCAAGCAAAATCATTGACTGGCAAAGAGGGCAGGGGTCGTGTACAGGGCTGACTGTTTAATTACATGATGGGACTTTAGTTCCCCTGGGGCTGAAATGGAGCCCAGCTGAAATTAGAATAAATATTTGCTTAGTCAGAAGTGTTAGTGGGGACTTGAAAGGTGTCTTTCTCCTCTGTGGCTCAAAGCCAAACACGTCCTGGAGCGGGGACAACGAGCAGATTCATACAGACAACATGACAACATTCACACAATGCCTTAAATCGTACAATAGCTCACCTCATGTAAATATGACCAGAGTACATTTATTGTCCATCTCTCTCTCGCATGCACTCTCTCACTCTCTCTACTCCCACCATTATTTGTTTTAACACTTCCTTTTTTATGGCATATTTTTATCCTGCTTCAGCTCTGCACAATATCCTGTACAATCTTTAATCACTGGTCACTCATCGTGTATTTATTTTATACCGCATCAACCTTGAGACCGAGCAAACTAAGAATTTCATTTCAAGGAGCTTGTCCATATGATAATAACGTCTACTTGAGTCATCCTCTAACTTAGTAACTGATAGTTTATCTGAAGGAGAATACTCTTATGCCTAGTTCTAGACGATGTTTCCTCTTTCATATATTTGTGCATCATTTCTTGGCTTATTTGTTCTACTGTATCTTATTTCTGATGCTCCAGGAGTCATTAGAGATTAATACATTACTTCACAAATTCAGCTCAGTAAACCGAGCGTGTGAAAAGGTGAAACTAAACGTGGTCAGTGGGTCCGACTTTGTCTGAGTATATACAACACAAACGATTTAAAAGCAGCCTGCAGAACTGTACTGGTTAATGAGGCTGTAAAGTTTCTTCCACGACTAAGGGAATAGCGCCACCTAGTGTGTCACATCTACATCATTTTCTTGTACAGGAGTGGTGTGTGGATCAGCCTACTACAAGCTGGGATCTAAATGTAAAAGTAAAATCACCAGTCCATACAGCTTCAAGAAGTCAGACCCGAGGCAAAGTCGTTAGAAAAGCTCTTTCGTAATATGCTAATAAGAAAAAACCTTGGTTATTGGAAAATTATATACACAATATTCATTCAATATTGTTGAGCCATATTATTGAAAGCCCAAGTATTTTTTTTTTTTTAAAAAGACTTTCAGAAATAATAAATGAAAAAATTTCACTGCAAACTCCATAAGTATTCAAAAGCTGTGCTGTTTACAAACGTCACAGTCATGGCACAGCATATGAGATCGCTGAAAAATGTAAAGCTAAAAACTTAACATTAAATACAGCATACAAATACAGCAAACTAAACTAAACTAAACTTAAAGTATGCATTTCTAAATTAATATCAATTGATATTAAAACCAGGAATTATGAATGGTACGGGGAATAAAAACACTAACCAGAAATTAATTTTCATCTCTTTTGTTGGACGTGATCGAGAACATCAACAAAATGACTAAATTGTTCCAGAGTGAAAACATTATTTTAGAAATTGCTTACTTTATTGACATCACAGACATATGGCCTAAAGCTAAACGTTTAGGACACAATGGGCCTAATTTCCTGTCCAAAATTTTCACTTCCTGCACACTTGGCTACATAGAGATATGACATTACATGGCTATAGAAGACAGGAGGAAAAGCAGCACAGAAACTGTTTTTACTTCTTCAAGCAACAAGAAACAAAATACACGTTCCCGGTAACATGCAGTGTTAGGTTTTTATTTAAACCCTAGGCTTCCTATAACCAGGATGCAATATATAGAGCATTATTAATAACTTTTTTTTCATTCTAACCGGTTTTCAACTAACGAGGGGATGTTGAATGCTGGAGCAGGAAAGTAAAAAATAGAATTTCTGTTCTGAACAAACCAAACTGAGAAATAAACCATTTTTAATCCCTGAGCAAGACATAAAATATATATAGTGCATTGCACTGTGGGACTTCTGATGGGGATAATATGGGCTGAATAGATTATACAGGAGCCAAATTTCTCCTAAAATTGTGTAAATAACTGTTTAAAATAAGGAAGACATATAATCACTTATTTTTGGTAAAGTGGAACGATACATATGAAAGCCTTTTGTAGTGTAAGAACCTTAAAGGGAACTGGATTGGGAGTATATGTAGAATTGGGATTTTTGTATAATATACGCAACATAGCCCAGAAAATGGTTATCATTCATCAAAATATATGATGTGCACCGACAAATTAGTTGCGTAAGAACTTATTTAAAGGTTTTGCACAAACTTGGCTGCAGACTTATGCAATTTTGATTTTCTAAATAATTTTGCAGATGGTAAATTCAATATTAGGGGTTATATTGTGTAGATTTATGACATATAGTCCACATCAAATCAGTTTCGGTTGTGCAACCGTATCCAGGCAATTTGCAAATAGACATATTTGGACAAACTCCAGACTATGGCAAACTGCTAATCCTGCTAAAACGTCCATTGGGTGAAAATAAAGCCCTTCATTTCTCATGCTATCTTCTCTGTATTTTAAGAAAATGAAAGCCTGTCCCCATGTGCCAGTGACTTGCCAAAGAGATGCAAGATATGTTTTCTTATCTTCTGAAAAACAGACTAGCAAGTTAAACATTGTATTGCAATTTAGTCTTCCTTTACGTGCCAACTTTAGTAGCTTTCTGTGAATACAAGAGTTCACAATCCCAACAGAAGAGGTCAGTCAAAATGGCTAAACCATCCTCGTACCATAAAAAACAGTCCATATTACATACAAAACAAAATTTCCTTTCCGTTAGAATTTCCAAACCCTTTCATGTCAGTTAAGTAGCCATGGATACAGCTTTCATGGGGTCTGCTAAAACTATCATCCATTTTGCCAGTGCACTCGTTAAAGCACACACCTTATGTGAGCTAAGAACCATACAAAACTTTGAGAGAGAGAGCGAGAGTAGAATAAATATAATGTGCATTGGATTTGTTCATTAGGGATCAATTGGGAGGTCAACCATGTGGTGACCCAGGATGGGGCATTGACGCAGGCAGACACTGTAATCACACTGCTGCCTGCACTCTGGGAACTGTTCCAGACACTGGAGGATATTTTGGGACCAGTCACACACTGTTATCATTTTATTAATTGCCTCACTCCTTTTTTCTCCCCCCAGTACATGCTAAGTACGAGGATGCGTGCATCTGATTTTGTGTATGAGCGCTCAGATGATATCAGAGCATGTTTTGTAATAAGTAATGATATACAAGCTGGAATGTAGTCTACCTATCTATTAACATTTCTGTCTTTTCAACACATACTGTTGTTGTACTTCAAGAGCAACAGAGAGATGGTGTGTCTTCTTCAATCTGTCAGCTCTAGAGTTGGAAATACTTCTAAAGTCTTGAGAGCTCTTGATTCAAGCCGTGTAAACCTCCGTTTCTTTAAGCGTGATGCATCATTGCTGTGTGAGGAAATGAGAAATAGATCTGTATGAAAACATAGGCCTATCTAATACATATATATGGACCGAAATGTCCTCAGGGCGTACGGTCGAGACTAAAGTGGACGTCGGGTAAGGTTTGAGTCACATATGAAGCTCGACAAATAAAGAAAGATCCTTAGTAACTGTCTGGACAGGGATGCAGTGGTTTAAATTAGGCTACTAGCTTGTAGAACGACTGTCATTTATAGAAAACACTGCAGGCATGTACAAACAAAAATAATAACTGTATGAATACGATTTAAAAAATAAGTTAACAATTATGAACTGTAATGTAATTCAGCTTAAGGACCTGTCAGAGCCAGAATTGGCAGACCATGGTGGCAGTGCTGGCATTTCTACCTTTGGGTTTTTGTCCCCCAGTGTTTTCCAGTGTCTGGAGATATTTGGAGCAATATTTTCCCCTGCTCAATCATACAACTATCGAATTATCCAGAGTGGTGCAAGCTAACAAGTCTACAATAACTCCCATAATCACTCACCATGTGCAACCAAGGTGAGGAGGAAAGCATCTCAAAATGCTGTGAATGAAACACACTGAACAAAAGACCACATCAAGACCTCTTACTGGCCAAGAACTGGAATATGAGGCTACAGTCATGACACGCTCACTGACACTGGACATCATTTGGTCTCTTTCCAATTTACAGCTTTAGATAATTATTATTCTTAATATGTTAGCTGAATGTTCAGTATAGCCTTATAGTAATTTATTGCCAGTAAACATGGCTTTAAGTCAAAGAGTCTGAAAGCTTCATGATGATCAGTTAGTACATCACTGACTTCACGCATTTACTGCATACCAACAATTTCTAAGCAGGACATCAGGGAGTCTTCATCCCCCCCTTTAGTTATAAATACTTAAAATGTCCCCTCCTACCTTCCAAAGTGTTAGTGCTGTACCTGATCCTAATCAAATTTCAGAACTCATCATTTATATTCCGATTTATCTTTGTCGAGAACTGTAAATTCTCCTTTTAGTTTGTTAACAATATGAGCATCTGTGGACCATCCATTGGGGACTATACAAATAAAGCAGAACCTAATGTTCAGGATGGTTTTTTTATCTGATGGAAGAATAACCATGCAGCCGAGATCTTTATATGGACCGAAGCGAAGCAGTCGGACAACAGTGCGGTAGAAATCAGAGGCTGCTATCTCTCGACTGACTGCTATCTCTCAACTTGATTGGTCTCTCTCCGTCTTCATTCTCTTGGGTCACATGGATGACGTGAATCACTGTGGGAATTTAAAGCAAGACCTTGAAAATATTCACTGAACAGTTTGTTCGGAAAGACTTCTGAACCCTTATGAGCTCTTGATTCATGTCCAAGCCATATAAACCAATTTCTAGAAGTCCTTTAAGTATGAAGTATGATGCTTAATAATTATTTGCTTTGCTGTCTGCTCTCAGAAAGTCTGTTAAAAGTATTTTTTTTTTTTTGTTGTTTTCTTAGGTATGGGTCATTTTTTTGGTGGAAGGCTGACACCCTGACTGTAGCAGCTCTGAAGGAATCACTATTCTCTCCTGGGGTGGGCATTTAGTCAGAGGCTCGTCATGCGCAAGTCGATACACTTTGAAGGATCTGGCTTTGATGCATTTATGTCTGTGACATCAGCACATCTGGAAGAGATTAGAAAAGGAAACGGGAGATGGAGAGTGGGTCGGCCATTCTCTAAAAAAGGCCACATCTAAGAATAACCCAGCTGGCTGTGGCCAGTTTTATTATTACGTTCGCCTGTTTTACTTCAGGAGTAGCACAGAGATGGGGGTGTCGTCTTCACTCCGTCAACTCTACATTCTAAGTGCTTTTGGGATCTCAGGGGGTCTAAAAAACAGCTTCAAAGGACACTTCAGGCTCTGCATCTGGTTGCAAACCAATTTTATCCTAAAGCATGAAGTCTAACATGACAAGCATGGCAACGATCCCATTCACTGAACTAAACTGACCAATTAATTAAAGTCCCCATGAAATGGCTTGACAGCCATGATTTGGTTCAGTATGCTGACATTTTCATTCTGCAACAGATACATTCATGACATGCCAAACTTCCCCGGAATCAAAGAGCTAAATATGGAACAAGGAGTTTAATGAGAGCCTTGTTAAAAGTTACCCTTAGCAATGAGCTCAAGAAACATGACTGCCGCTAACCAGCTAAAAATGCTACTGCTGCTAGGCTAACAATCTGCTAATCTGTCTGTCTATCTATCTATCTATCTATCTATCTATCTATCTATCTATCTATCTATCTACCTTTATTTATTTATTTCCCCCTTTCTTTTCTCCCAGTTTCTCCCAGGTTGGCCATTAGCCACTTCCTACTTATTAGCTAGCTCTTCCACCCTCACAACAGCTACCAGTTAGGAAGGTTGAAGGCTAGCAAGCGCTTTCTCTGAGATACCTCAATCCACCCACCACATCTTTTCAATCTGTCGCTCCATACGACAGCACAGGGCAGCTGAACACACTCGGACGAAAGCGCTATCTACCTACTTCCACATACATGAGCTCACAAATGTGCACTACTAGCTAGTGATGCTCTGCTTGACACGGGAAACAGTAATACCATCCTTCCCATCCTTGCGGAATGGATGGCTATGATCCTATTATCCTCTGATTGCCAGTGATCTCAGTCTTGTGCTACTTGAGAATCACTAAAACGTAGAATTAAAAGTAAGTATTCCTTGAATAAACTGTCAAACATGAACAACAGACAATGCAGAAAACAAGAAATGTAGTGTAGTAAAAGGAATTGACATTAGAAACTGCAAGTTTAATCCTGCAGGAACAGCAATGAGAAAACAAACAACCTTAAAAATAAAATCCCCAAAATCTGGATGTCAGAAGAACTTAGTGAAGAAATCCCAGTTCTGGGCAGATTTTTCTAATTTTCTGCTCTAATGTAACCAAGCCAACTTAAGAGGAAAGGCTCAGACCCTTCCTTAATACGCTGATTGAGACTTAGGAAACAAGTGCAGCAATGATGTTGAGATAACTCTAACGACCACATCTTCACTACTTTGTGAAAATATTCTAACACCAGGCGCAGAACTTTTTCTTCACATGCCTACGCAAATATGTTTTCTGCATTATTTTTTGCATACGTTTGCATGTTCCTCAAAGTAGAACTGCATTGCCACAGCAACTTAAAACAAAGCAACAGGACAACACTGCGCTTTGTGTCAAATTAGCACGAGCGCAATGGATATTCTGTCCGAATCTGACATCACTGCTTTTTCGGCTGTGCCAGGCTGACAGTGGGACCATCGTGTGCACGTCATTATCCTAACCAAACCCTTCCCCCAGTACAGCCCCAGACCCACACACACCAACACCACAGGCGCTGACAGCCGCCAAGCATTGATCTCCATCACCACACAGCCCATAAAACAGTAGGCACACATGCAGACAAAGCAAACAAACTGTACACCAGTCATCATCCACATTTTCCAACTGTATTAAAATGGGTCAAATGAACCAGGCAGATACACAGCCTGAAAATCCATGAAAATATATAAGTACACACACACACACACACACACACACACATATACAGTATGTTTCATCCAGCACAAAAGTGAACACTTCATTCCTTTTTTTCCCTCCAAAAATAGTAGAGCAGAACCAGAACACAAGGTTCTCACATGAGGTTTCACATAAGGTGGTCATAAAGTTTCAAATGTTTTCAAATATCCACTTTAACAAGATCAAAATCAAGAAGATGCTTGAAACTGTCAGTCAAAAGGCAGCACAATGACAAAAGCACTCAATAAAAAAAAAAACATACCCAATGCAGGAGTGTCGTCTTCGTCCAGAACCGAAGTTAAACAGAGAACTTTTGCGGAATAAGCGGAGGTCTTTGTGCATCGTGTCAATTTTCAGACGGCCACACGGAGAGGTTTATTACCAAAGGAGTACAGGTGTGCACTTTTCAGCATTCGCCTGATCAAGGCACATTTTGTGAAGCCCCCCCTAAAAAAGCTTGGATGACCCAAGAGAAGCAAAACGTCAAGAGAAGATTCAGTCAGGTGGTGGTGTGTCCAAGTCTAGCTGAATGACGCTTCAGTTGCACTTTCCGTTGTGCTCCAAGCTTTCATTATGTATTCGAGGAAACACGAGGCAACTCCAAATCCAAGCAGAGGACTACATCGTCTCGTTGCCGTGATAGGGAACTTTCTCGATGCAGAGCTGTTTGCCTCACAAACTTGTCAAGAATCCTCTTCCTTTTTCCCTGAGCATGTGACAGTGATGGGACGAAAAAGGAAAACGGGTTTTACGGAGCGTCGACCTTTTCCCTCTGCGCAGGGAATTGCGTGATCCCAGGAGACGTCTGCTAGGGGTACGAGGTCCTGCTAAATTTCCATATTTGTTTTGCTGTGGCCGTGTATCCAAAGTTGGGAAAAAGCAAAGGCCTAGGATTATATAATGGGAGAGAGAAAGGAAAAAAGGCGAGAAGCTGCTTTTCATCCAGGACCAGTTGTAAGTATTTGAGAGTCACAAAAGTGAAGAAACACAGTAAGCCTGTAAAGCACGGTGCACGATCACACTGTGTCTGTGTGCGAGTTAGTGTGAGAGTGTGTGTGTGTGTGTGTGTTCTGACTTGTCGGAGCCAGCACTGGGTGTCTCCTCTGTGCCTGCCTACACTGGCCCAGTCTAACACACTGAAGCATGCTGCATCCCCATGAGGCATAAGCAAAATACACACACACACACACACACACACACACACACACACGCTTTTGTCTTACTATCCCTATGAGGACCTTCCACTGATGTAATGAATACTGTAGTCCTGCTCTACTGTAGTAATAATTTACTTGAGTAAAAGTACATTTATTTATGAAGTTACTCATATAAGAGTATAAGCACAGTATTACACCAATAAAGTAATTACTTTACAGATGACTTTTTCATATGTCTACATTTGACACAACTAAATCTGAGGAATATGTTTTTAAAACAATCATCATGCTAACTAACCGTGGTAGCGGGGGCGTGGCCGAGCGCCACCGTGTGGCGGGGGAGCGAAGTAGGGGAAGGTGAGTGGTGAGTGATTACACCTGGGGATTATTAATGTTGTGTCTTTTTATTCTCTGCAGTGAACGGTGGAAGGGAGTATGCCACTCAACTGAAAAGCTGTGTGTGTGCGTGTGTGTGTGTGTGTGTGTGCATGCGCATGTCTGTATTCTGATGCTGAAACGCAAAATATACTCTGTTTCACACCTCAAGTTCCCCTTTCATGTCTCAGGCTACCCTTTCCCATAGCCGGGATCTTCACCCTAACCAAGTGAGCTACGCTGAAGTGAACACCACCTTGAACGGCATATAACAGAACGTAACATTAACTGGCTGGCGAATTTAGCCAAAATGCTGTTGGGATTTCAGTAGCTTGCTGGGTTTGCTAACTTGGTAGTTCATGGTAATTCATACATGTTACAAGTTACACAGTTAGCATTCCAGCAAAGATGCACCTTACACATTATTATGAGTGTTACCTACAGGCTGTAGCAGCACCCAGATATATTTAACATAACAAACAACTACTATTACGTTTAATCCAGAACTCTCATTCTATAAAACATAAAAAGACCTGGCTAGCTAGTCTAGCTCATGAGTTACCTGTACATGTTTTCACAGGTTGGATGTTGAACTGTGATATCTCTACTGGTTTTGGCTGGCAAAATTTGCATCACTCCGTTTCCTTTGAAGCATTTACAAGTAAAGGTATCTGATACGTTGAGATAAAGATGCTAATCTGTCTCTGCTGTCTCAGACATTACTGCTGCTGACTAAGCATTTGGCTCCCGAAGCGCAGACTTCTGTGAGGAAACCACATTAAAACCGGCACATACTCTCATTTAATTGGCTTTGTTACACACATTTTTGCTCCGCAACAGTAATAAAAATTAACGCAATAAAGCTGGATATTTGATAGAGAAAAAATCCAAGTAAAAATGAACATACTACGGTTTAATAACACTCAAATAATGACCATCAGAGTGGACCGTGTACATTTTCCACTCATGACCTTCACTTAAACCTAACCTTATTTTCAGTAACCAAGAAGAGGAAACAATTTAGCTTTTTTTTATTTTTTTTTTATTTTTTAGATTTTTAGATAAAAGCAAACGTGATACGAAATTTGAAGGCAGTGTGTAAAGGATGAAGATGGATATCTGAGGGAGGAATAGTGCCAAAAAAATGAATCATTTGCACTAACTCAGAGTATTCCCCCGTACAGTTTTCTGACATAGTGAGCACACGTCTCCATGCCCTCCAAAAACCTCCATCTTAGTCACTCCATTAGCATTTTTCTAGCAATTCTGCACCAGCCAGTTCCCAGGAAAATGCCTCATGTTTTGTGTTCAACTCACCCGCAGGTCTATTAGTCACTGAAACAGGTTTGCTGCAGAGTTTTCCTTTGATTGAGCCTTTTCCTTTATCTGATGCACAGCTGTATTCCCAAAACGTCTCAGGAAAAAAGGAGTCATATATGCATCATCATTAGTGACTAACCTAGACACACACATGCACGCGTACAGTTAGAAATGAACCCATCTCATTAGGAAAAAGTCAAAGGAAAAAAAAAATCATCCACAGCAATCAGCAGTGGGAAAAAGTACAGGAGAACAAAGTTTCAACACACCCACCCTTAAAGGTACTCAAGAATTTATAAGTGCAAGTTCAAAGAGAAAGCTAACTCATATTAGACGTCAGGATGATTCCTGCCATTCAGCTGACAGAAAAATTAAGGACTTTTTTTTTTTTTTGGGTGGGGGGTGGTCTGACTTCATCTGAAATACTGCAAAAATCCAACCACATCATCAGAGTTCCTGTTATATTTAATTAACCAAATATTTTTTATGAATTACGAGCAAATGAGACTTATGCACAGTTGACTGTTTGTGCTACTGATATACTGTACATATTTACTGGATGTTATAAATGTACAGGAGTTACTCCACAGCTCTGTTGAATTCTTGAATCTGGTTGGTTGGATGAACTGCCGATTCATTTTCTGTAACAGCACGGTTTTGATATACATCTGTCCACATGGCAAATCACAAGTTTATATTGACATGTGCCTTCTATTACATTGTTGTTTCTATAGTAACAGCTATTTAATCACAGAGAATCATTAAGACTAAACATTAAAAAAAAAAAAACGTGCTGTTTTCTAATGTGACAAAGAAAAACATACAATCCGTGATGTGCTGAAGCTTTCCGTAAAGAGACGTTTAATTTACATTGGTGCCTGGAGTCTCCAAGGTCAGAAAAATTGGAACAGTCAGAGGTAAAGCTGTCCTAAAGCTGCCACATGAAAATATTTATGCTGTATTTTTTCACTGATGTTCTGCAACTTTAAATGTAGTAGAAAGACAAAGCATACAATGTGTCGTTTATTAAAATATAAAAATAGTGAGTGTTGCTAAAGAATGAAGGAATGAAGCTATGGGATGTTCTGTTAGAGGAAGGCATTCAATTTTGTAGCTGGTACCTTCACATCAGGCTGCCTGGTTGTTGATTATTTTCCAGTTACAGAACACCATACTGTATTACTTACATGCCAAAAAGAAAAAAAAAACCAAGAACAAAAAAACCTAAATCAAAGGCAGAGAAGCTTAGTGTTAGTGTTAAGTATTTAGACGGGCTGAATGAATATATAATGAGTAAAAGTACAGTGGAACCTTGGATTTCAAGTAACTTGGTCTGCGAGTGTTTCGCAAGACGAGCAAAACCTTTTAATAAATTTTGACTTGGTTAACGAGCGAAGTTTTACAATACGAATAGTATTCATCTGCCGAGTCTCACGTGATCACAACTTCTCTCTCTCACTCACTGCAGGATTGTGGCTTCCGCACTAGTATATACTGTTAGTGTGTG
>JAQMCW010000007.1:5430440-5442525 GCA_030068335.1 Chrysichthys cranchii
GGAAACGTTTAGTTGCAGTTATTGCTGCAAAAGGGGGTCACACCAGGTACTGAAATGAAAGGTTCACATACTTTTGCTACTAACAGATATGTAATATTGGATCATTTTTGCCAATTAATAAATGACCAAGTAAATTTTTTTTGTCTCGTTTATTTAACAGGGTTCTCTTTAACTACTTTGAGGACTTGTGTGAAAATGCGATGATGTTTCAGGTCATATTTAAGCAGAAATGTAGACAATACTAAAGGGTTCACAAATTTTTAAGCACCACTGTATAGAGTTAATATGAAAGACATACTTACAGCCATGGCATTCATTCATTCATCCTTAATACCTGACTGGTCAGGGCCACTGTGGTTTAAAAAAATTAAATTACTAGTTTGTGTATATTTAGAGAAACAGAACCAACTACATTTGTTAGAATAGGCAGGCAGGTTCAAACAAAACATAATAATACCGCTGGTTCAGGCAACACCCACTTCAGGTTTAAATCTGAATTCTGATACAGATACAAATATTTGGTATTGGACACAGTGTCCACATTGGGCTGGAATCAGTCCAGGGATTTAGTTAATTGATTGAGGAAGCACAACTGAAATGCCAAAGCAAACTCAAAAACGTAATGCAGGCACAAGGTCAGGCGATCAGCAAACAGACCAAACTACGCAGAGACAGAGCTCAACAGGGATCAATAACGTCATAACTAAAAACCAGGAGTGAGGGCTAGAATGAAAACCCCTTTACATATAGGCATTATCTGAATCATGTAACTGGTCATGCAATGTGGTTTGTAGTTCACTGCTGTGCTGAGGACTTTTGGAAAAATTGCTGGTGTTTTGGGTGAACACAGACTGTGATGTGGCAATAGGTGGATTATTTCCAGTCATTTACAGCGAGGAGGAAATTCTCTTTCAGTCATTAGAAAAAAAAAAACCTCAAATACCAAAGGCCTACCCAAGCATTACAACAGCATGAAGGTCTACTCTATTGCTTTAGCAGATCTTGACAATCCCAACTGTCAAGAGTTTCACAATGAGGTCTGGCGTCTGGAGTAAAATTTCACTTGGATATTAAGGGCACCTAACATGACAGCACATGTCTTTATATCTCTGTAACCTAGAAGAACAGACCGGCCTTTATTCGGAGCACTTTCCTAACAGAGAAGGCTAATTCCATTATTGTGGTTCTGCTTGCTGAAGGTTTTCTTCCTTTCATGCAATCCTGTGTTGTGTTACACTGATGTGTATTGCCAATGCCTCTCTGCACCATCTGCTTCGTGTAATAAATGTAATAAATGTTTGGAAATTGGGATGTCTTTGTCCAGTACTGATTTTCTGATATTCCAGTACTGATTGGGATGTCTTTCTCTAGTAATGATCCAGTTCAAATAAAAAAGAACGAACATTCATCCGTCAGTATATCAGTGGAATTGTACTAAAGTTTCAGTGTAGGGATATAACTGAATATGAATGCATTATTCAGAATGAACAGATGGGTTCTAAGTGGACACAAATGTAGATATGAATAGGAGTTATGTGTTGTGCTTGGGATCGTGCGGGTGTTGTGGAAAGTTGAGGTAAAAAATTCAAATCAACGCAGAAAGTCTTTTAGGATGTTTAATCAGTTCAAGGAAAAAGATAGCAATTCATTCACACACATAAAGAGACAAAAAGGAAGACTGACTCAGTGACAATGACCACTTCCGTATATATCATGCCCCCTCCTGCCGGACTCGCTACAGAATGATATGGGTATTTAGATTATTTTACAGTAGAGAGCTCTGTGAAGCTTGTGCTACACCCCGTTCATAGGACTTCATATATTATGAAGCACCACTGTAAATCTGTCACATAGCTGGTAAATTGCAGCCAACAATCAATGGATAACATTAGCAAGCTTGATCAAAATGCTCATAGCAAACAGTCTACGCCATACCCGTCCATCTGATTCACAAAACTAGCAGACACAGAGTGAAAAGATTAACCCTGCTCTTATACCATGAAAAAAGTCACATTCTTGCTACCATGGAGTCAGTTTGACCCCATGGGGAAAACCATGCTATATGACCAGAATAACACCACTTTATTACAATATTGTACCATAATGTACAAATAAATTCTTTAAAAATCAGACAATGTAATTTTCTGGATTTTTTTTCTCATTTGGTCTCTCATAGTTGAGGTATACCTATGATGAAAATTACAGGCCTCTCTCATCTTTTTAAGTGGAAGAACTTGCACAATTGGTGGCTGACTAAATACTTTTTTGCCCCACTGTATGTGGCAGGCAAGGTCACTCATAGTGATACTTTCCAAAAAAGACATGGTCCAAAGAGGGCTGGGGTCACATAGACCATGGTACCAGAGCAGGGTTAATGAAAGCAATAGTAGCACCATTAAATACATTACCGGTACTGTATCTAATATTTGAATGACTAATATCTGAAAACTATTTACAAACCAAATGTTTATTCAGAATGCCAGTAAGTTAATAAAGTGATTTGTATTTGTATGAGCAGCAAAAATATTATGTCCAAAACTGAGTACTTTTGCTAGCAAGTGATTAGCCAGATACTTGGTTTTGCTAATACTTGGTTTTGCCTGCTTGCCTTGATAACAGCACTAATCCTGTTAGGTAAGAATGACAGCCATGTCTTATATCTTTCAAATCTTATCTTAAGTCAGATATCTTCCTGTCAGTTTTAGCCCACTATTCCTCTATCCGAGTCCACAATTCAGCTAGGGTTCATTGGTGAATATTTTTTTCACCTGCTGGTGAAAACTCCATGTTTTCTATGAAAAGGTTCTGGTAAAGTCTCATTCTTTAGCAGGTCATTCAAAGTGCCCTAGTGTTCATCATGCTCAATGAACAAATCGAACACACAGATTTGCCTCTATGCACCCCACGGTTGCTTTCTGCTTGACCATGAAGCACTAAAAGGCAATCACAGAGTCTGACAAACAACTAATGGTTCAGTTTTATGTGAAATCACATTTGTCCAGGTTTGCAACCTATTAGCATTGTACAATAAGGCATTGTTATTGATGTATGTGACTCAATAAAATATATTATAAAGCTTAATTCAGTGTACAGTACATTCTCTTTCGATCTGCCAAGTGAACATCTGCAGCACCTTAGAAGAGTTATAGGTACTGTTACCCCTGCGTTGCACTGTGATTTTAAATAAGAAGTCAGCATTTGCATTAAATATTCAGGTCTGACCTACTTTAATGCCTCTCTTCAACACGAATTTATGAAACAAGCCTGCTGTGTAAGAGTCACCACAGAATGGGACTAAGGTCTGACTGTGCCTCCATCTGCTCAGCAATAAGGCACAAGCAACATGCATTAAGCATCCATGGCTGATTTTAATGTGGGGGCAGGGAGGACACCCGAGGGCTGTCAAAAAGAAAGGCCCATGACTAAAGCAAATCAACTGTATTTTTCCTGAAAGGGGATCCTTAAGTATCTTTATACTGCTGAATTTTAAAATCTGATTCCTCAAGAGGTGTTGAATTTTTTTTTTTTTACATAGTGCTGGCTGTGCTTGTTGTAGTACGTTATGTTTTCTACAGTAACACCTCCTTCACAAGAACTTATATGCTACGTATAATCTCAGCCTCATAATTAAAGATAGTTGAATTAAAGAGAGTTGTCGTTATGAAACAGACTGGCGTTACTGTTTATAGCTGCTAGAACATGTGATAAGAGGACTTTACCTTTTTTTTTTTTTTTTAATTTCCACAACAATTAAAATTCAAATTTAACCACACTAGATGGCCAAAAGTATGTGGACACATGACCAATCACACCTATATGTGCTTTTGAACATCTCATTCAGATGAATTTCCATTTTGCAGTAAAATAAACCCTCTTTTTGGATGGCTAGAAGATTTTGACGCATGGGTGTGGGGATTGTGCTCCATTGAGTTCTTCCAATACAACCTTGGTAAACCATGTCTTCATGGAGCTCGCTTTGTGATTGGGGGCACTGTCATGCTGGGACAGGTTTGGGCCTCCTAATTCCAGTAATGGGAAATTATAATATAACAGCAGAAATTAGTTAACATGTTTTGAAACTAGTGCTGCTAATATTAGCATCCTGGCTAATACTACCATTTCTGCTAAAGCAACAGAAATGCTCTCATCCATCAGAGAAGATTGTGTATTGAAAGGTATGAAGGCGGCAAAATCAGACAGAATCCAAGAAAGGGTTCTGAAAACCTGCACTGACCAACTAGCCCCAGCGCTTACCACTTTTTTCAATTTGCTCAATCATCCACTCTAGCTTAGCTGAATGATTACCATCCAGTGGCTCTGACCTCTGTAGTGATGAAGTGCTTCCTAGTGATTCATCAAAACCTCACCTGCTTCTTTCTAGCCAGCATATTAGGCCCACTCCAGTTCACTGAGCCATCAAGTAGATCCATGGATGATGCCATTTCCTGTGTCCTACACGCCATCCTATCATCTCAACATGGGAAACATGGCATTTACTGTATTTGAGAGTGCTGTTCACTGATTATAGTTCAGCCTGCAACATAATCATCATATCCCCCTCAGGCTGTCATTTAAAGTCTCTTCTGTACTCCTCACTTCTCTGTTGGGCTCTTGTCTTTTTAACTGATTGGCAACAGGTGTTGAAAGTAGGTGGCTTTACTTCTAGCACCCATACTCTCATTGCCGGAGCTCCTCAAGGCTGTGTCTTGAGCCCTCTGTTGTACTTTCTGTACTCAAAAGACTGTACAGCCAGACATCATTGTCCAGCACCATCCTGTGACTCTGTGGTCGTAGGCCTGATCCCAGTGATGCGTCAACAAGTCTTAGAAACTGGTTGTGGACATCAGAAGGGAGCAATGGAGTACATACACACACAATCTCTCACAATCAACGCTACCCTACAAAGGCAAAAGACCTTAACTTGTATGTTATGTAACTTGATGTTATGGCGTTCTGCCTTTGTAGCGCAGAACAGATACCAGTGGAGAAAGTGAGCAGCTTCAGGTACCTTGGTGTACACATCAGTGAGAATCTGCACAGTTAATCTACAGTACGGAAGGCAAAACAGAGTCCACTATCTACGTCAGCTGAGGAAGTGTTCTCAGCCATCCAGACATCCTTCTACAATACATACAGAAAGCATCCCTGCCTGGTAGGTGAACTGCAGAGCTGAGGACTGCGAAGCTGCTAAGTTCTGGTGAATCCATCACTAGGTCAGTACTTCTCAGCCTGCAGGACATCTGCACCAGACATCGACACATCTTTTCCCTGTATGCCGCCTGATTTTTGATTATACTAATGGTACGCATGAACAGAATTTACTATAAATATTAGTAACTTTTAGCTGTTAACATCTTTGGTCATCATATTTAAGGGTACCAATAAATGTAATGTTATGTTGACTTGTAGATTATCTCTAAATGAAAGACTCTTAAACAGCAACAGTGACTAAGATATATTGTATGTCACATCTGTTGTAAAGTTTGATTTCAGCATAGTTTGCATAATTTGAGTAATTTCGGATAATGTTTATTTAACAAAATCATCTGAAGTGTCATAATTCTGGGGGGTGATTAAATATTTAGGGCAGTTAACGCAGCAATAATAAACAGTGAAGTATCACAGAGAGGTAAATCTTGGGTCCGGGGCTGGGTCCATGTACATCACATTAATTTCATTTTAGTTTTAACATGACAATTGGAAAATGAAGAAATGGCCAGCTTTTTTCTGAAGAAGAAGATTAATTTTTGATTGTTCCTACCACACAAATAGGAGAAAAAAAAATTTCTGACTCCAAGTGCGAGTGCAATTTGATTTTATCTGGCTATTCTACATGCGACTCAATCTAGAATAGTCTGGAAACATTCATTTTATTTTGGGGGTAATTAAAAAATTCCTAAATTGCAGCACCTAGAAAATCTGCTGCGTTTTTCAGTCACCACGTTGTTCTCCTTTACTGTCACTCAGATATGCATCAGTAAATATACATAACTACATGCTATTTAAAAAGCATACACTGATTTACAGTACATCAGACATTAATGGAAATCTTTAACCTTTCCTCTTGCGACTCAATAATTGAATATAAATTCAGATGCTTCAAGATTGATCATTAATTTTATAGGAGAAACACAAGAGGGATTTTTCTTTTTTGGTAATTTGTATTTATTTAAACCCAACCACTTTTTTAAACATGTATTTTGCCTCTTTTTTCCCTTCATTCTTTAAAATGAATGCACGTAACATAAAGAAACTGGGTCAGAATAAGCAGCCACTGATGCTGATAAACCACTGTTTGATTATTTGTAAAGTATTAAAACTCTGACATAACCTCTCTATCAATTCGACAACACGACAGGAAAACCATACGGTACATCTACATCTCTACATCTCTACCTCTCTGTCTTCTGTTAGTGTCATGAACTCCTGTCATGAACACTCCTCAAGGAACGTCAGCAGGGATCTTCATTAAATGTCATAGTCAAAACAGATTTGATTAAAGACTACATGAAGGCCATTACAAAGCAAATTAAGACGCATTCAAAACAGGGCATATTGGCATTTGATGAGTTGCAATGATTATTAACAAAACATTCAATGATATGCAATGCAACAATTAATTAATGTACATCAATCTGATTGTTTTGTTTGTTCCTCTGATATCAAGTACAACGCTGCATGTGTGATTACATTCATTATAATCAGAGAGATTTTTTCAGGTCCTGATTACAGATGCTGATTATTCTGTCCTTCACTTGCACATTTCTCCGGCCTTCATGATTGGTTATGTAAGGAATGAAACATAAAAGGGAGTTCTGTTGTAGGAAAAGAGTCAACAACAAGTAGTATGATGTACAAAGCAGAATTACTGCAACTCATAAGAGAAAAAAAAGTGAACTGTATTATGCTGCTTATAGCCCAATGATCTTGCAGTGATAATAACAAATTTCAGTTCATTAATGAATGTCTTGGTTTTTAATATTATTATAATTTAGTTTCATGTTGTGGAATGAAACAAGTTGTTATCACTTTTGTTTTAGTAGCTTAAACAGTCGTTCCCTCACCACACCCATATTTTCCATTTACTTAAAGTTAATAAGGAAAAACAAAACAAAACAAAACAAATAAATGTTGTCATGTTCAAAAATAATAATAATAATAATAATAATAATAATAAGATGAAGAAGAACATGCGCATTTTAAACTCAAGCATTCCGGGACATTGTATAGATTCAATTAAGAATGCTTCATTTAAACACATTTTAAGTAATGCGATTAAAAAAAAAGTCTCTGGTTTGAAAATGATTAGCACCAGATATGGTTGAAAAAGTTCCTGGAAACTAAAATGAAATGAAAAGAATGAAACTTATATGCATTTAAAAATAAATAAATAAATGTGTAATAGTTAAGCTTTTTTGGTTGTTTTTGCTCATTTTTTTAATGAAGGGTGCCAATATTTATGGAGGGCTTTTTATGTCAGAAAGAATGCACAGGATGGTGGAATGGAGACCGTTTATTACAACTAAGAGAATGCATAACAGATTCGGAGGCAGTTATAATATCAATTATAACTTCTCTCAGTTGTCAGAGAATATTTAGGTAGGGGGAAAATGGCATACTTAGAAATAAACGAATTTTACTAATGATCAATATTAATCTCATAGCATACATTATTTGATTGCTAATTTTAATTACAGCAATGAAATAACATCGGCTGCACCCGACACGCTAAATGTTTTGCTAAAAATCTTCCTAATTTTTCCCCAACTTCTTCACTCGACTGTATAATCAAATAATTAGTAACCTATATCTCCAGTTACGCAACACCTACAAAGTACAAGTAGGTGTTGGCTGCTTACTTGAGACCTTTGACATAAAATGATATTCAGCGTGCAACGTGTGAGACTGTTCTCTTTCTAGTATTCCTGTTCATATCACGTACATATGACTCAGTTTTACTCACAAGCGCTAAAGACTTCAGAGGCAGCATATTCTTTCGAAAATAGCCAGAAACCAATCTGCTCTGGTAAACTTCCTGACACTGTGACAAAATTTCCAATATGTTACTAAAAACGAAAGCAAAGTTGTAAGTCAGACCTTAGTATCTGCTCAAGGATTTACACTGCATATTTCATCAGGTAACAGCTGGAGCTTCTCCAACAGCTCATTATTCAGCATTGACTTTCCTGACAACGTGACATACTGCTGAGATTTTCCTGAGGTGTTAATTTCAGGTTAATTAATTCCTACGATCCGGCACGTTGAACAGATCGGTGTGTGTGTACTCTGTACTGGGCTTGTAAGGAGGACGTGATTGTGTGTAGGTACTAAATGTGCGTAAGATAAGCTTTTATGACAGCATGACTCCCTCCACCCCACAATTAAAGCAACCTATATGCATACATATCTGACAGGAACGAAAAGTAGCTCTTTGTACTCATAAAAAAAATTCCTCAATTTACAGTTTGATTTTAGGCAGTAAAGAATTATTTTCTATGGGCAAAGTCCTACTATGAGTTTGACGTGCATATCTATTCCACTGCCTGGTCCTGTATTGGTCATAAGATACAGCCACTTTATTAAAATCATCCCTTTATCATCGGGTTTTCGAGCTGATTCATGTGACTGAAAATGCTTCCCATGATTCACAAATGGCCTACCAACTTGTAGGATGTGGGTTACCTCTGTTGACAGACGAGAAGACATTGACATGGAATTCCCCCCTCTACAGTGGCTGAAAAAAGAAAAATAAACGCAGAGGTGTGAATTACAGGAATAACCATGCTTTAGTCACTTAACTGAGGTCAAATTTCAACATCCTCTGAGTAGAAACATACAGGCAAAGCAAGCACACCCAGCAAACCTGCTGAAAAACAATTTTATGGATGCAAAGAAAAGGTCTATGAAAGCATCTTTTATAATATTAACCACCTGAAAGAACCTTAAACTGTTATCACTTATCGCTAAGGGTCATAAAGCACACTTGTGAGTTCGTTTGAAGTGTCCAGTGCTCTGACGCAGATTAATACTACTGCGTGGAGTAATAAAGAGAGCTGAGACATAACAGCGCTAACTATGACTGCTTCAGAAGGTGAAAGGTGACGTCAATCATATGATGTTATTTAGTGGAAACACGATAGGGGTCCAAATCATGCAACCTTTTTACTCAGGTGAAAAGACAAGAAAAGACAAGAAAACAAAAGAAAACAAAAGAAAAGAAAAGAATCATTCAAGTGGAAAGGTACGCAGCAGACAAGCAACTCCTACAGCAGACACACAATTATGATTGGCAGGGCACTCCAGTGAGACTGGCAATGCAGTGTGAAAGATCTTGGATACACAATGCTGTACTCATCAGGGCTTAATTAAGACAGTGAATGAGTAAGTGCCTGACATGTTTCTGGCTCCCAACTCACAGTGTCTTCTAAATTGAGTGCAGTGATTTGAAACCTTTTAGTCTTTGACTGAATCGCTTAATGGTCCGCCATTAAACAGACACATCATTCCTTTTCCATTAGGGCACGGTGCTGATATTCGGCTCGGGAAAAGCAGAAAGCATTCACTTAATCTTATAGTACGGGCTTCAATGTTGGTGCAAGCAGCAAACAGAGGCTGGAGTTCACAAGTAAGTGAAAAGTCTGCCATTGTCATTTTATCCCTGGAAACCCCAGACCACCTTATAGTAAGAGGAAAATATTTCCACTGGCTAGAATGATAATACAGCCACAGTGATTAACCCTTTCCTACTACATGTTATGAAATGGTCCTTATGAGACCTCCTGGGATGTCCACTAATGTCCCCCAACCAATGAGTGGGTTGAATATAAGGGTGAAATAACAGTTAGGGTCAAACATGACCCCTGGGGTCTCCAGGGTCAAGGTGCACATGGATAGATTCTGTACCTCAGACCAAACTGACATTAAAAATATGTCAATAAGGACACATTTTTAAAGGATCTATCAGGGTTTATTTTGGCGCCCGAGAACGTAGGCTACATCCGGGGGTTTTTCTGATGGTACCGTTGCTCGCTTGTACATTAAGCACTGCAAGTAAACATTTCCAGAATAGCACTGTCATGCATCGCACGTATTCCAGATGTTGCATTAGGGATTAGGGATTTTTTTTTTTTGGCAAATTTGGATACAGGTTAAAACTCAAGGGTTCTTCAAAGGGAAATGGATCCATCCAGCTATCCTAAAAAGGGCTTCTGCATGGTTCTACCTTAGTTTGAAAAGCAAATACAAAAAAATCCTCTGGACAAAGAAGATTTCTACGAGTTCCCCTGAGGAACCAAGCAAAAAAAAGGGTGCAGGATTTAAATTTTAGCATGAAAAACTTCTCTAAAACGGGAATGAATGAAGGGGAGAGTTGAACTCTGCACAGTAACGAGAACACGCTTTATCACACTTGATATCGGAAGGAAACCCACTGAGACTGCTATCTAAGTTCAGGAAGGATCAGTCCGCCAGCGTTCACAGATCTCTAACACATCCTTCACAGCTCTACACAGAAGTAAGGCGGACTACTCAAGAGAATGAAAGAAAAAACACACAAACTTTAGGGACTTACTGAAAATCTTCCGACTTTTTGCAGCGATGAAAGCCTTGAGGACAGCAGAGCAACACTTTGCTCGGGTTTCTTTCTTTCTTTCTTTCTTGTTTTCTTGTTTGTTTGCTTGGAGTTAATAATTTCTAGTGAGACGAGCTGGAAGGCAGGCGGAGTGAGCAGCACACTAGTACATTATGGCTGTGTGTGTGTGTGTGTGTTGTTCGCGGCGGATCCCTTGCTGTCAAACTTCAAACTCTGAAGCAAAAGTTCACCGCTGATGACGCTGGGGTGGTCACGTGGCCGGAAGTGGAGTAACTCCAGATGTAAACAAAGTGCACGCGCTCATTGGCGGCTGCAGGGTTCTTTTCTGTAGCTTTGATTGTTGTTGTTGTTGAGATGTTCTGTCATTTAGAAAGTATGAGGTTAGGTTCATCAGCTCACCATGACAATATTCACTTAAAGTCCTTTTAAAGAAAAAGAAATGTACTTTAGTACTCTTTACTCCTTAGTGAGCTTAGTGTTCTTTTTGCTGAGTGCCTGGTTTTTTGTTTGTTTGTTTGTTTGTTTTTTTTTACCCCTCCAATTTTTCACCTGGCTACTTTGAAAAGCCTGTGTCCTTTTTTAGCAAAAAGAAATGTACTTTATTACTCTTTGCTCCTTAGTGAGCTTAGTGATCTTTTTCCTGAGAGTGCCTGGTTTTTTTTTTGTGTTTTTTTTTTACCCCTCCTTTTTTTTCTTTAGCTTGAAAAGCCTGTGTCAACAGTAGTCTCAGTCTCAGATGATTTGGGTTGGAACCAGATGTTTCGTCCTGCTTTTCTGTTCACCACAGGTGTAAAGAATGTTTATTTGGGCTACTAAAGCCTTCCTGTCTGCCTGAACAGATTTGGTCATTTCCCCCTGACCTCTCTGATTTTCTGCTTGCAGAGCTGTCACTCAATGGGTGTTTTTATTTTTACACCGTTCTGAGTAAACTCTAGACTCTGTTGTGAGTGAAAATCCCAGGAGATTAGCAGTTATACATTTTTTTTTTTTTTTTTTAATTCTCAAACCATCCCATATGGCACCAACAACCACAAATCACTTTAAAAGCTTGGAGATCATATATTTTCCCCTATCCCTAATGTTTGATTTGAACACTTGCTGAAGCCCTTGATGTGTACAATATATGCATGATAGTATGCATTATGCTGCTGACACATTATTGGCTGATTAGATAATTGTATGAAAGTGCAGATGTATGGGGGTTTCTGATTAAAGTGGCTTTGAGTATTTTGTGTGTAGTGTCATTAGGCAGTCTAAGAAATACATAGTATTAATCTGTTTTCCTGTCTCGGGCTTCATTCCCTATGGGGTAAATCTGAAAATCTTTTGTACCTTTAACATATACTTTTATTTTCAATTCAGTTCATTTTTATTTATATCGCAGTTTTAACAATGGACATGTTAAAAAAGCAGCAGCTTACTAATATACAGTAATGTGCAAAAGTCTTAGGCAGATGTAAAGAAATGCTGTAAAGTGTATATACTGTGTATATA
>JAQMCW010000007.1:5463562-5485810 GCA_030068335.1 Chrysichthys cranchii
CAGTAAATTATTATTTATTACTACTTTTGTCAGTTTCAAGTTATTTCAGTGACCATTGTGGGTTTTTCTTTCTTTAATAGAAGGGTACCAACAATTTTGTCCACATGTGTATGTGGATGCTTCTGGGTTTTTTTTTTTATCAGTTCACCAATGCTTTCTAAGACGTCTTAGAGGTACAGTTGCAGTTAGAAGTTTACATGGACTCATCAGGGACAAGAATGGACAAGAATGACATGGCAATTTTGGGCTTTGAACTGTTCCCTTTTATGACAGAATGATTGTACAACCTGCATCTTTATTTAAAAAAAAAAATCAAGAATTTAGTGGACAAGGTAATTCTTAATTTATTTTGGGTTTTTTGAAATCAACACGGGGTCAAAATTATACATACAGGGTCAAAACCATACATACAGCACACCTAATGATTGATGAAATGTCCCTTCGAAAGTTTCACCTCGATGATATGCTTTTGGTAGCCCCTAATAAACTTCTGGCAGCATTCTGATAGGATATTTGACCACTCCTGTTGGCAGAATTGGTAGTGTACATATAAATTTTTGTGTTTTCTGGCAAAGACCCAACATTTAAAGACAGTCGGCATATCTTTGACAGGGTTAAGGTCAGGACTTGTTTTAAGCTTAATGTTAGCCTTTGATGTGTGCTTGGGGTCACTGTCCTGTTGGAACACCCAGTTGTGTCCAGGTTTCAATCGTCCAGCTGATGGATTAAATTTATACTGAAGAATTCTGAGGTTTCCCATTATTCCACCCACTTTGTGCGATGCACCAGTCCCACTGGTAGCAAAACAGCCCCAGAACACGATGCTACCACCACCATGCTTAACACTGGTACAGTGTTCCTCTGTACCTCTGGTTGTTGTGGTCAAACAGCTCAATCTTCATTTCATATATTTTGACCATATATTTTTCTTCCAGAAGGCTACCGGCTGTAGTCAATCATGATGACTAACAAGAAGATAGGAGGCCTTGGTCTTGGCAAGTTATAAGGCATGACTTGGAACTTTAAGCACCACTGAATAAATAATTTAAGTGGGTGTTTGAATGTTTTTGATCCTGTGATGATTTCAGAAAACCAAAATAAATGAAAACTTGTATAAAATTCTTGGTTTGTTTTTTTTTTTCTATTAAAGCTGTATGTTATACAATCATTCATCCACAGAAAAAGAACATTTTAAATAAATCATTAAAAAGCCCAGTATTGCCATGACATTCACTGTTTTCATTTCAGGATTTCCGAGATGTACGTATTTAACATTGTCAGAAATGAATGTGAAGAACTGTAGTTTTCCTTGACACTGGGGTGGTACCATCAGTGCTTCTTCTTTTATACTTAGAGTATGTATCTTTTACTTGGAAACATGAATAATAAGAGTGTTCCTTTAAAAATAATTTGAAGTACATTGTTGGACCAAAATTCTACATTTAAAGAAGCACCTTACAAAGGTAAAAATGATAAACAAACGCTACAAAAGATGTTCTGTTGATTGTACCGCTCCAGGGACAAGGAAAATCACAGTTTAGTTGCATTAAGATAGTGCTGTACGTAGCTGACTGGCTCACATATTCCCCGACCAAGGAGTAGGCATTCAGAACACATCCATATTCTTCACACACATTATAGTATCTAGTCTCTCAGGGAACATCCTAGGGAATTCACTGAGATTTCCAGACAACCTGTGTGTGATCTCCCTGTGTGTCTCAGACATTATAGATTTAACTCGTCCTCATGTGACTGCTGTACACAACAGTGTTATGGAGTTGCTGCTGTTCTAAACCGTTATGTTGGCAGATGGAAGTGACGAACGTGGGCCAGAATTGGGCCGTCACTCAACTGTACTGGATGTCTAATCCAACTGATTTGGATGTCCAGCATAGTCCCATAAAAGCACGTCAGCTGTTCTGCAATTGAACAGAACAGATCTGGGCACCCTTCTGTGTAATTGTACGGTATAGTGTGGTATGGTTCTATGTAAATATGTGTCCGTTTAAGGAGCCAGGACCGGTAATCATCCAAAAACACTTCAGTTTCAAAGCATGTAATATAATAAGACTGGGGATGATACTGCTATATTCCTACTCATATTGTTGCATTTCACCCAGACCAGGTTACATCTGGCCCATTATTTCCATCTACTTGGCTAAATTTAGGGAGATGTAAGTTGTATAAGTATGCAGCAGGCAAATGTCATATTTTAGTATCAAATTTGGGTTGGTCTGGTTTTTGAAGGAACGAAAAAGGAAAAATGTTTACAATCCTTCCTGGTCTCCCTTAATACTTTATTTGGGCAATATTAATTAACTGCCCTGCTGTGTATATATACTGTATGTAAGCAGATATTCATTCAGTCACTGACCAGGCACAGCACAGCAGTCTAGGTGGGTGTGGCTGAACAAGTGCTGCAGAAGTGGGTGGGCGAACTGGCCACGTCAACCACATTGTTTAATAAAAATGGTCCGCACACAATGGGTCAGAATTCACCTCCTCGCTCTGTTCGACTTTCACATGCTAGTATTATCACTTAAATACAGGATATGGAGAACGTTGCGTGTGTATGTGTGCGTGCGAGAGAGAAAGAGATTCTGTATATCTTTAAGCACGTACATGCCATCAACACCACAACCAATTATAGTAATAATAATAATAATAATAATAATGATCATCATCATCATCATCATCATGAAAAGACAGCGTCTTGAAATTGGCCAAACTTTTGCTCTATTATACTAAATCGGTGTTGAATGATGGTGAATATTGTTACTTACCGTAATTTGGGTTCTCGCTTGCTGACAGAAAAAAACAAACAAACAAAAGTCCCATTTAAAGTCTTTTTTATCTAAAGTTTCGCAGCAGAGAAAAATGGACCACAAACAGTTAAGGCTTTGGTGGAGCGCTCAGCCATTGTTAAATGGCTTTAAATATGCTTCTACAAATGTGTGGCAGTGTGCCATCAATCTGCCATTTACTGTATAGCTTATAGCATGTGTGTTTCTAAGATACTTACCAGCCAAGGCTACAAAGAGACAGAAGAGGATCCAGTGCATGGCGAGTGCCAGGAGTGAAATCACCTGATTAGGCATAACCTTATATATGGCTGATAATCCTCCCTCTCCTCCCTTTCTTATCTGCTTGACTTAAGATGAAATGACCTGCTGAAATTCAGCTAAAGCATGTAGATACACAGGAGGTCATTTTCAAAGCTTCAAAGTGAATTTAAAATCATTATATGGATAAAGAATTAAGACTAACATAGTGTAGCTTGTTCCTGGGAGATGTACTGTTAGTGAAATGGCTGCACACCAATTTCCTGGGCCTGTAGCAATGGGAAAAGGACAAAGGTGTGAGTCCACAGTGACCGCTGACAATGTCACTAAGTCCTGCAAATACAGTGCGCCGAAAAATAAAGTACCGCTGTGGACCTTCGACTTTAAGCCAAAGGTAATATCTTTATAGGAGTAACAGATTGTGTAAGTGGAATTCTTAATACTTTGTCTTCAAAACATAAATGTACTATGAATCCTGCTCTGTGTTAATATGTATGTATAATACATTGCATGTAGCTGCATATGAAAATGTAGGGTTGGGATTCATGCTGTTAAAAGTATAATACTCTGACGTATGTTACATATACATACAAAAACTAAAGATTACTTTTTAACCTGGCGAGCAAAAGACAAAGCATGGAGTGGAGACATACATTTTCTCCAGCGAAGAAATTCAATATTTCAACCTTCCCCAAGACTATCTTGTTAACATTTTGGGACTTGAAGGGGTCTAGTCCGGTGCATGTACGCACATAAGGTGAGCTCACAGAATACTTACAATTAAGAATAAGAATATACGGTTAAGACTGATTGAATTAATAGGGGATTGGTTTCAGAGGTGCATTCCACTTATTTTGCATGTTATATTACTTTGCGCCCTGGTGTAATGTACAGTATATTTCACTTTAAAAAAATCATATATTGTATATAACACGATGACACAGTGATGCTTTGCTTTTGCACCTCAGGAATTATGGGACTATAGATTTTCAAACCATTTTAATAAACATTTATGGTACATTAGGCCCTCAAAACATTATATTTTCTTATAAGTAAATGAAAGATACATATTTGCCCTCAAAACACATATTCAAAGCACAAGTTTAAGTTGAAGGTTAAGTATAAGGTTTACGTTATATGTAGAAGTTGATTTTAGAATATGGTAAACATATGTATATTTTATTTGCATCTATAATATACTAAACTATCCTATGTTTAGGGTTTATTTTAGAATTGGAGATTGTGGGAAACAAAAATTCCCAGGCATCTCAAATTGCATGGACTTGCATTATACTGTAGCCTCGGCTGGTGCTATATGTTAATCCACGCTGTTTCAAAACAGATTCTTTGTGATGTAAACTATCATTCCTGATACACTTAGGATAATATGAGGGAGAATCAAAAGCTAAAAGCAATTTTCAAATTACAAGATAACCCAGAGAGCAAAACACAAAGCTTGGAGTGGAGACATCTGTCTTCTCCAGCGACAAAGAAATTCAGAAGTCAGCCTTCCCCAAAAAATCATGTTAAAGTCCTTTTGGGACATGAAGGGGCCTATTCTGGTGCATTTCCAAGTGCATGAGTAAAAGGTGAACAGTGCAAATTATTGTGCATCGCTGTGAATTCAACTTAAACCTACAATTAAAGGAAAGGACAGCAACGAAGCAGTCGAAAAACTAGTAATCTGCAGGAATACAAAAGGTAGATGAACGATACAACAAACGTGTCGTCTTGCATGGGGACTATGTGGAAAACTGATATGTCCAGTTTCTCACAGTGGCTTCTATTCAAACTATTAAATGTACAGCATTTTGCCTTTACTTCTTGATTCTCCCCCATACATTAGTGAGATGCGCATGCATTGAGTGAATAGAGTAATCAAATGTCTGTGTAGCTTTTAAATGTACATTTATTTGTGCATTTATTTGTTAGACGCTTAAATGCTTTCAAAATTTCCAAGTGAGACCAATTACAAGCACAAAGCTGAGAATTTAACTGTTTACAGGAGTTGCTTAAGAGCTCAGCACTGACTTTCCTGAGATTTGAACTCAACGTTGCAGTCAAAAGCACAGAACCGTAACTGTTGAGTCACCACAGTTGTCTCTCAGTCAGCTAGCTTTTAGCTATCATTAAGAAAAACATTAATAAAAGCACTGACTTCATGAACATTCCAGGAGTGTTAGAAAAGTATCAGTAACTTTTCAGGAATGGCGCATTATCGTTAGTGTTACATAGCTTACTTGCACTGCCAGTCAAATGTTTTTGACCACTCTATATTTTAGCAATTTGTTGAAAGGTAAATAGGAAAATTGAACCAAGTAATAGGTATAATAGAGAAATAATTAATGAAGTGAAAAATGTGTTAGCTTATTCGAATGGAATAATCTACAGTCGATCAGAAAAGGCCAAACACTCTATTCCTCAACACAACACAACACGTTTATGTTCTACAGTTGATATTTCCACTGAATTTTAATTTCCTGTTTAAAACTGTGTTTATTCTCCCAGGCAGCAGAGTCAGTTAGTATTGAACCTTCTGTTTCTTCCTGTCTTATCCATGTGTGTTTTTGTCTTTTAATGCTCAAAAACACTTGGGTGGCAGTGTAAATGCGCCCGTTCTAAACATTTTGGCTTGATTGACTTTTAATTCTTGCTACTGTCAAGTCATCAGAAACCAAATAAAAAGTCATCAGTGACAAAACCCAAACATATCCAAACTTCACAAAGTAACTCTTTAACAACGATTTATACAGTACATAGAGAACACAACTCTTTTAGCGGCAGAAACACAACTTTAGGTTAGTTCACTTTAAATACTCTGTAAACAAAACTCTGTTTAGGAAATAACTGATCAAATGAACTAGTTACTGTATATAATAGGTTTTGTACATTTTGAGTGTAGTACTTTTACTGGTACTTGAGAACAAAAGTAAATTTTAGGCTTTATTCAAATATATCTGTTTAAGATGTGCACAGTGAATAATAAATATGTGGCGGTCCGGGAAGCCCCTTCATATGGTGACATTTTATACGATATTAAGTTCTGAACTACAGATTTTCCTGTACTGAAGTACAATTGCATGCATCTCAATCACATGTGAAGTTATAGCGTTTTAGATTTTTAAATATTTAACTTGGGCTGCAACTCAGGACCATTGTGGGGTTTTTTTTTAACATTATTTTTTCAAACTGGCTTCTTACCCAACAGGGTCTTTGAGGGAATATAGCCCATGTACAGTTAAAATGTAAAGTTGACTTCAGAGGCAGAGCAGCTATATTTTTTCTGAATTTAGTCAGTGTTAAGTTTGGCAAAAGATATTACATTTAGTTTTAGTCTTAGTCGCTTGTTGAAACTATTTAGCGACGTTTTAGTCTTTGTATTTAGTTTTGTTTTAGTCAAAATTTAGTGAGTGGAACTCCAGTTTTAATTTTAGTCTCATTTTTGTCAATATTTAAGACACTTTCATGATACTTGTTGTAAAATGTGACCTGTAGCTTTTAAGATGGGCTATGATGTGGGAAGGGGGCAGGGTCTATGTTTCAGAAGTTATTTATTATTATTATTATTATTATTATTATTATTATTATTATTATTATTATTATTATGAGACGCGACTGGTTTTGTTATTGCTATACGTCAGTCTTGTGGAGTTAGCCATGCCTCTGTTTTGCTAGTTATTGAGTGTACGCTGTGATGGTGATGACCACAATTTTCATATAAAGATGCTACTTCATTCAGACCAACTCTATGTGTGACTTGTATACCTGTTAGAGTCCAGGAGCATTGTGAAACCCTAGCAAGACAGGTTCCCTCACTTCCCAACTACAGTAAAGAAAATCAAACAGGAAAAGTAATATTTTATAAATATATTATTAATGTGAAAATTTTGCTGAAGGATATGTCTGCTGGCTGTAAATTTTCCTTTGAGAATAATCTAGGTTGTCTGTCTGAACAGAGCCTGATATTCCATCTTGTCTTTACTCATCAGGGCATAATGTACAGAGATTTCAATTATCAATTATGTTTTTCTTTACTTCCTCATAAAATAAAAGGTCGTCAACGAATGCTTCTTGTCAAAAATTTTCGATAACAGATTTAACACAATGTCATGTGAGGGGTTTCCCTGGGCTGCCACATAACATATGAACTACTACAACCTGAATTCCAGAAAAGTTGGGACGTTCTTTAAAGTTGAACAAAATGAAAACTAAAACTAAACTAAACTAAACCTAAATTCTTTAAATTTTATTCAAATTTAAAGAACGTCCCAACTTTTCTGGAATTCGGATTGTAATGTTAATAGTATTTAATCTATAATGCCTTTACTATTATTTTCAGTGTGATAAATGGCTTCGATTACCATATTTGCTACATAGAAATATTAAAAAAATTAAAAAAAATTTTTTTTTTTGTAGCTGACAAAAGATTACATTTTTGGTAACTTCACATACTCATGAATTACAAACCCCATTCTCCAAAAAAAATTGGGACACTTTCTAAAAATGCAATAAAACAAAAATCTGTAATTGTAAAACAGGCAAAAGGACAAAGAAAAGATTTTCTGTGTTTTCGAAGACAAACTTAATTCTATTTGGAAAACATAAACAAATTTAGAAATTGATGCCTGCAACACACTCCAGAAAAGTTGGGACAGAGGCCATGTGACTAAAAAGGTTACTTAACTAACATTCTGGAAGTTAACTGGTAACGTCTGGGTATAAAGATATCAAGATTGGGCATAAAAGAAGCATCCACCAAAGGCTTAGTGTTTGCAAGCAATTATGGGTCGTGGCTCAACACTCAACACTGTGCTGAACTTTGCGAAAGAATTATCTGTCAATTTAAAAACAACGTTTCTCAGCCCGTGCTAGCAAAGATTTTAAGTCCGTCCCCATCTACAGTTAATAACATTGTACAAAGATTCAAGGAGTCCTCTTCAAGGATACCTCTGCTGAATGTGTGTGACCTTACAGCCCTTATCTTATTGCACAAGAAACCATCAGGCTACTGTGACGGACATAATCACATGGGCTCGGGAGTACTTTGGGAAATCATTGTCACTTAACTTATTCCGTCGCTGCATGAAGAAATGCTCCGTGACACTGGATTATGCAAAGAGGAACCATATGTCAATCATGTGCTGGGCAATCTGGACCCGAGCTAATCTGAGACTGACTGAAAGACAATGGAAACATGTTTGGTGGTCAGATGAGTCCATATTTCAGCTAGTTTTTGGGAAAAACGGACATCGGATTCTACGTGCTTTCATCTCAAAGATGAAAAAGACCATCCAGACTGTTATCAGTGAAAGGTGCAAAAACCAGCATCTGTGATGGTATGGGGGTGCATCAGTGCCCATGGCGTTGGGATCTGTATATATGTACAGTATATAAGGCACCACTGATGCGGAGGCTTACATTGGAATTTTAGAGAGGCATATGCTCCTGTCAAGACGAGGAACTCCACGTATATTTCAGCAGGACAATGTCAGGCCTCATCCTGCACAAATTACAAAAGTATGGCTTCATAGACATATAGAACATGTGCTTGACTGGTCTGCCTGCAGTCAACATCTTTCTCCTACTGAAAATGTCAGGGGTATCATGAAAAGCAGAATCACACAACGGTGACCGCGGACTGTTGAGCAGCTGAAGTCTTGTATACAGCAAGAATTAGCAAAAATTCCACTTGCAAAACTGCAACAATTCATTTCGTCGGTTCCCAAATGTGTACTTTAAAGAAAAGCCGATGTGACCCAGTGTTAAATCTGCCTCTGTCCCAACTTTTTTGGAGAGTGTTGCAAGCATGAACTTCAAAATTTCTTTATGTTTACTAAGCAGAATTACGTTTGTCAGTGAAAACACTGAAACTCTTTTTTTTGTCCTTTTTTCCTGTTAATTAAAGGTTCAAGTGAATCACCAAATTACAGATCTACATTTTTCTTGCAGTTTTACCAATGTCCCAACTTTTTTGGAAGTGAGGTTTGGATAAAATTATTATATTTTCTTTTAGCTTGCTTCCACACTGGTGACTGTCCGAAAATCTGATTTCCTTATCTCAGGCATTCAAAACAACACGGCACATTCTTGAACATTCGGTAGTACTCTTCTTGAACCTGTTCAAAACAAAAAGAGAGAGATATTCTCATTTCAGAGACAATATCTTAATCATTAAAACAAAAATGCAAAGTATTTGGGACTGAATAGAATGCTGCAAACTTTACCTTTCTAGACAAAACGCAAAGGAAGATAAAAATAAACATCCCCTGGAAGGCATTGGCAAAAGTGAAGAGATAGGCTGTGAGGGTGGTCTCATTGAGGATGTGCACCACACCAAATGTCCATGTGGCTCCAAGTACAAATAAGAGAGAGAGAGCTCCTCGTGCACAAGACCTGGGTTCGAGTGAAGGAATATCATGGAAACATTCATCATTCCTAGATCATAATAATATTTAAACTATAACCACTCTCACAAATACGGACATAAATAATAGATTTTACCTGATATTTTCATAGTGACTGATTTCTGGTTTCTTTACAGCTGTATGACGATAGACTTTATAGATGATTACAGCAAATGCCATCAAATTCACCTAGATATGATGAATAGAACATAAATGGATCAAAGAAATAACAGTTTAGTCTTGGGTTTAACTTGGCTCTAATTGCTGCACATAAAAAAAAAATCAAGTATTAATTTATTTACTGACTTATTTGCTTACTTATTTACCTACAGATTGTCTTACTTTGATTTTATTTTTAGTTTTAACTATTTACTTGCCAATTTGGTCACCTGCCAATTTCCAGCCACCAGCCATCTCTCTCCTATCATATGACAGCTAACAACAGGGGGGAATGAACTATCACGTACTTTCTCTGAGACACACAAAGCCAGCTAATCACATCTTTTTGAACTGCTGCTCATGCTGTGCCATACATCAGCTTAACACACTCAGAGGAAAGCGCTATCTACCCTCTTTCACATACATGATCTTATAGACACCCCTGATTTCCGAGTGTTTAGTGGTAGAAAAGTGAGAGAGTATATCACCCCGCCCATCCAGAGAGCACAGCCAACTTTGTCTTCTTATCGAGTTATTTGATTCTTTTAAAACAATATTTTTAAGGTGATGAGAGAGACTCACCAAAATAATTAAACATGCAGGTCCAATGAAACTCCAGATGAAATTTCTTTCTGTGCTTAGCCAGCATCTATTGAAAAGCAAAACCAGAAATCTTTTTTTTTTTTTTGCCTTTTTGTAATACATACGGTGTTATGAACACATCTTATCCAATATCTTTGTACATTCTTCTAAATGGAATTAATTTTGTGCTTTTGAAAGTAATTTTGTTTCAGTTTCCTTCCTGTGTACTTACGCAGAATTTGTACCATAGTATTTGTAGCCTAGAGTTACAGAGATTATGACGACCACTGCTGGACTGCCATAACCAAATATGTAAAAATTGCGGTGCAGGAAGCCTTTGTTGTAGATGACGCCGACGACGATGAGGTACAGGTGTATGCCCTCGATGCACATCCATGCGAAAGCAGCCAGAAAGAAATAATGCAGTAACCCAGCAACAACCGAACAAAACAACTGAAACATGGAAGAGAAGATTATTAACGCAGTACAATTAATGTGTAACACTGCGCTACAAGGTCCACAAATACGCATATCATTATATTTATCCGATGCTTTGATAATAACGAATTAATGTATAATATGCGAGGGAGGATCAAAAAGTAAAGGCAAAATACACGATAGGATAATCGCTTGGCACCAGATCTGATCTGTAAGGAGGATATGTGGAAAGCGTTCAAACTCAAGCCGTGGCACTGTCTCTACTGTCCCTGCTCCTGAATGAGGACGTGCATTGTCATGGTGCAGCAAGACTGTTTTGGAGAGCATTCCTCTTCTTTTGCTGCGAATTGCAGGTTTAAGTTCATTTCGCAGCAATGCACAGTAATCTGTACTGTTCACTGTTTTCCCATTCGCTTGGAAATGCACAAGAATACAAGCGTAGGGATAACTTTTTAATTTCTTCTTTGCTGGAGAAGATGGATGTGTCCTCTCAATGCTTTGTCTTTTACTCTTTGGGTCATCATGTAATTTAAAAATTGCCTTTAGTTTTTGATTCTCCCTAAGTGTATCAAGAAAGATCATTTACATTACGAAGAATCTGTTTTGAAACCATTTGAATTAACATATAGGATAACCAGAGGCTTTAAAGTAAGTTCAGGCAATTTGAGACCCACTGAATTTTTGTTTTCCAGATCATCTAATTCTAAAATAAACCTGAAACCTAGGAATGTTTAGTACATAATAAATGCAAATGAAATGTACATATCATAACATATAATGTTTTGGGGGCCTAATGTACCATAAATGCTTATTAAAATGTGTTGAAAAATCTACAGTTAAATAATTACTCGGGTGCTTATAAAAGCAAAGCATCGCTTTTATCTTATATACAGTATAGGATTTTTTTTGTCAGAGAAATATACACTACACCAGGGCACAATGTAATATAAAAAGCAACTGTATATTCTTATTCTTAATTGTAGTATTCGGTGAGCACACCTTATGTGCGTACATATTGATCCCAATTAGAAAGATGAACTCTGCCATAAAAAGGCTGCAACAAAGGTTCTTGTGGATGGTTGTCCTGGTGCTCTGAATCTCACTGAAGAACCAGAAGGTGAAGATACACATGAACAAGCAGATGATGGAGATCACCATTCCCAGCTGAGTGATGCGACTCAGTACATTGTAGTGCGCAGCGAGCTGAGGAGACAGAACAGTTCACTCTTTGATTAGCTTCATATGTAAACAAAGTCAATCTTTCATATGTACAGATTTTTCAAGCATAGCTTTAGTGAAATCAGACATTATGCTGGTGCAAATATAATGGTTTCTGGTTGCTTGTTCAATACAGCTGGTGTGGCTTCCATTGGAATGGCAGAGGGTGCGAGAGAAACGCAGAAGTGGTAATATATTAATTATGCAGCCTGCCTACTGTTCTTTCCTCACTCATAAACATAACGTTCATAGAGTGAGCACGCGGCGCAGTGATTCCTGCCTCAATGTGTCTGTTAATGCTTGTTGTAGTTCCCATTTTTGGGAACCACTAGGTCGAATAGCAAGTCGACCAGGCTAAATGGGGCAATGAGCGTGCTTCCCCGTGATTAAAAAAAAAAAAAGCAACCAAATTAATTCAACACTGGCTTATATGGACAAAACATTTTACACCATTGGTCACTCAAAAGAAGCCATTAGAAAACAAATTCAAAATGAATGGCGATGTGAATGAGGACTTTATGCAGATTACTTAACATAATTGCTCAATGGTTGACTGTATGGGTGGGCTCTGCCCCACCTCCCACTATGGATGAACCATCACTGCTTGGAAAAATTAGTGAAAAACTGAAAGTTAGCTGAAAGTGTAACTTTTGTCACAGATACATTGTGACACATGAAATCTGCTGATATGCAGACGATAAAAATAAAGTAAAAGCTGTATGAAACTTCATAAATCCATTTTATTTGGACAGCTGTATTAATATAAAAAGGGATTTCATCATATTCCAGCTTGACTTTATTTGCTGACAGTTGACAAACTCACACTGGCGCGGCCAGAGGACATGAGGATGGCAAAGTGTGTCAGATGATTACAGGAGCAGGTTGTGTGGGTCTTGTTGACATGAGAGTGATTACAGCCCTCGATGGACCAGTGACCTTTCATGTTGCTCAGTGAATAGTCCCAGAAAGCGCACTTGGTTTCGTCAGTTTCAGGGTCTATAGGCTTATTGGGAAGATAAAAAGATGATTCATTTAAGGAGAAAAAGCAGTACACTATGTACTATGTATAATACCCTAGAGATCAAGATTTTAGAGTATATTACAAGTCATATATTTACAAGGAGCATACCTTATATTACCCAAATAGACATGCATGTAAAGAAACCTTATGGTGGTATGATATAGCAGGAGTACATATTTGTGTACTTGTTTTATCCAGGCCTATAATTGATTGCCTGCTTCATACTGAATATAGACTAGTACCTCATTGTGTCTTAGAATGAAGGTCACATGATTCAAGGGGAAAACGCTGGGTGGATTTATGGCAGCGGCTATTACAGGAGAATTTACTGTGATCTCTCCGGCTTCAGCGTATCGGCTGTAGTCGTTCACCCCCGGGTCAGAACTGGGCTTCATCAGAGGCCCAATGCTGTCGTAGCGCAGGAATATAACCGAGACACTCCCTAATGCACAAAATATCACATCACATACTGACCTCTGTTATCATATGCCTGATTAACATTGGAATTAGCGATAGCCTTGTTTAAAGGGAAAAAAAATGAAATTGGGAAATCTTACTGTTCAGATTTTCCTCTTTCATATATTTGGGACTAAGTGAAATAGAATCTCCACCTAGCGACGCTGAGACACTCGAGCTCTGTTCTTTCCTGGGGTTAAATTTGTGGAGTTTCAGTTCTGTAAAGGAGAGAAATGCATGATGATCAAATCAGCAGTGAGTAGCTGTTTGGCAAATGATTTTCCACTGATTATTTATTTGTTTGTTTGTTTATTTATTTATTTTTGTAAAGGATCATTTTCACATTGTAGCCTGGTTTCCCCTCTATTCCGTGAGAGCATGAGGGCTAATTAGCTTAATGTCCTTTAGCTTGCTAGTAACCATGACTACTTACACAATATAATAGTTAGCCTCATCCTTACTAAGTTAACTTCTGATTTATGAGTTGTAGGATAAAAGCCTAGCTTGTTTGGGCTTTGCTTTCTCTATAATATAATATTATTATTATTATTATTATTATTATTATTATTATTATTATTATTATTATTATTATTATATAATTATATAATATTATTATAATATAATCACATTATGCTTAATAGTTAGCAAGCTATCTTAGCTAGCAAACACAAATGGCTGGAACTTATAGTTAGCAAAAACAGTTAGCTACTGAGGCCAAAGAGCTGTGACATATAGTTAATGTGAATCCTTATTATAAGTGCTTAGGTAGCTAGCTAGCTTTGCTAATATTGTTTAAAATGATGAGTGCTGTGCTTCATTCATTCATCCATTCATATATATATATATATATATATAAAATTCTTTTCACGTTTGAAACGGAAATGACATATGGCCACAGAACATATTATACGTGCATATGACCGTATAATAGCGCTTACATTGTAAGTAATCACTTTGTTTGTGGACGTCATTTTTATATCGTCTTTACGAATCGCTATTATTTGTGTGACAGTTATTTTACTGATATTGAAAAGAAGTAAACACCTATTTGGTAAGCAATTATTTAAGAAAACTTTGATCTAAATATATAAAATTCTTTTTGCATTTGAAACGGAAATGACGTATGACCGCTATTTGTTGAAAAATAAAATTGGTAATTAACAAACGGATTTTATAAATACTGCATTTTATTTTTTTCCCTTGCCCTCAGTGAGTGAAGCCACTGGGGAATCAGCTAGTTCATTTATATAAAGCAAGTGCAATTTCACCCACGTGCAAGTACACTCCACTTTTCTGTACAGTAGAAAACCATTCTTATGTAAGAATTAGATTTTCCAGCAAGCTCAGATATTTCTGAGCAAGTCCACTGGGCTACAGGCAATAACTTATAAACCTTTCTGATTTTCAACCGTGTGAATTTTTGAAAAGGCAAAAGCCTTCTACCGTTTGCCTTACCTACGTCAGCTGTTTTGATTTCCAGGTCAACTGAATGTCTAAAGGCTTTAGAAAGTGTCACTGCACCCAGCTCTGCTGTATGTAGTAACTTAGTTATGTAAAGGTCCTTGGTATCTTCCTTCATTCGGTTCCACGCCACCTCCTCCTCCTTTTCCACCAAATTATTCACACTTTGCACCAAACTCTGTGAAAGAATACATCCCAGATGGTCACATTCAAGGCTCATCCTGGACAGACTTTTAATATTTAACACACATATATGCATAATGCTTGTTATTTAAGCTGAGTTATTCGTGTTAATAAGGACTCAACAGAGCATCAAATATTTATTCAATTACATTCTGAGTACAGTTCGTGGGAGAACGTGTAGAAATTACCCTGATCGTGGCATTTATGGCACCGTCTTTCTGAGACTCGTTTGCAAAACGTAACGCAGAGGCTTCCATGGCATCGATGTAAGAGATTATTGTGACTGGAGCAAGGTCACCTGATGTTTGCTTTTTTATCTCCTCCATTTGCTGCTGTGGATCTGGCAGGTTAATGATCTACGAAGATGAGAGATTAAGAGGCTTTAAACACCATTCGGCAGTCTGATTAACCATCAGTGACAACATTTACTCTAAATTACAGCAATTGCGAATCTTTGCTTCACTGACTGCCTCTGATGTCTAATCACACTTAAAGTAATGTGCAATAAGAGCAAGGGCAAATGTTGGATTTCATTTGTACATTGTAGTGGAACTCTAGTAAATTGCAAAGTGAACCACGTAGAAGTTTTTTGGTTTTTGTTTTTTTCCCCTGAAAGCTCAAACAGGACGGGTCAGTAAAAGCCGAATAGCAAGAGGGGATGACGTGAATCCTGGCTTCAAGGTCATTCGGTTCTGCTGGTAGTGTATGCGTGTGTAAAAAAGCATGTCAAGCAGTGTGCTGGAGATTTCCAAATATTTAACCTCTTCAATTCCCAGAATTTGTCTGGGGTACCAGATAGTGTGGTGTTATAAAGAAAGTGAATAGGTATAACTGTAACCTTGTTCTATAGCAATATAGAAAATGATGGGGGAGAAATGCAAATATATCAGCAAAAATGATGAACGGACACACACCCAGAGTCTCACCTCGCAAACCCATATTTGACTGAAAATAGAAAATTGACAACACAGCAAACGTTGAAACTGAGAAATATGATTGTTGTTAATTTGCTGCCAGCAACATGTTTCAAAAGAGTTTGGACATGGGCATGTTTACCCCTGTGTTGCCTCACCTCTTCTGTGAAGAACACTAAATTGATGGAGACCAGTTGATGGAGTTTAGAAAGTGAACTGGTGTCCCATTCTTGCCTGATATAGGATTTCAGCTGCTCAGGGTTTCCTTTGTCATACTTTTTGTTTCATGAGGATCCAAATGGAACCCGGGGTTATAATACAAATTACAAACTGTAATAATAAAAATACAAAAAGGTCCCAAGGTAAATAATTTACGTCGAAGGGGTTCAACTAACAAAAGTAACTCTGCTCTAACCAAATACTTTTAGAGATTCACTGCCACTGCGGTGTTCTACATCATTCATCGTCGTCTTCCTCCTTGAAGATATGAAATGGTAAGAAGAAACCCTGATAAACAGAAAGCTTTGGTATTAAGATGCACTGTCAATTTTTCATCGTGTTCTAACTCAATAAAACGTTTAAGCAAAAATAAATAGAATTACGTCAACTCTGTAGGATGCAGACTGAAGGAATCGCACGGATATTATTTTCCGATAAGATATCTTCACATCAGCATATAAAATAAAGTTTTATCCCCCCTTCAGTTCTTTCTTATGAGGACAAATGCTTCTTATGAAGCTGTTATGAGGCAGGTTAAAGCCGGAACGATTGATTATTCTGAATGCAGGAGAAATGGTGGGAGGAAAAACAACAAGCAACAAAACTAATTAGATTAGACTTAACCAAGATTTAACGGTCCTATGGCGCTGGTATCGTCTCAGTTGAGCCACCAGAGAGCACCATTCTCCCTCATACCCAGATATTAGAACATCCGGGACTGAGGGTTAGCGCTGGATTCACGATCATACAGCTGCTTATAAATAAATCCTCACTGCTTCAGTCCTGCCCGGAAAAACAAGCCCTGTTTCCCAGAAAGCCTGTCATCGTAATGACTGTACTGTTTCATGACCAACTATTTCCTGAACGCAACATGACCACCAAGGTCTGAAGGAAAAAACCAGCAAGGTGGTTTCATATACACACGTACTGCGTATGTCACATGCTGGAATGTTCATCATTTATATCCTGATGACAAAGTAAACCTTATCTTGGAGAAGCAATAAATCTCTCAGGACGGTGAGATTGGGTTTTGTATTTATCGAAGACGTGACCAAACGCTGGAACATCAGAACGCATGATGCGTTTTTATTTCCATATTTATTTCTAATGCTTTTTTATTTATTTATTTATTTATTTTTAAGAAAAAGAATTAATTTTAGGCTTTATCATGCTGTTATGTACTGAGTATTTATACAGCATTTTTTATTTTATTTTTTTTAAAACTACAATTATTTATACTTTTATTATTGTCATTTACTCGGCATTCCTTGCGCTCTTTTATATAAAATACACTTTTATTTTCATCTTGTTTCATCTTTTCCTCCAGATTATCACACCCATACTGTCATACCTTTGTCTTCATGGTACATTATGCTGGAATGCTTTTGAATACTTCATTACTGTTTCATGGCGTACTTACATTCTTAATTGTGGTTTTAACAGTCATCTTTATACATCCCATGTCTTGGTGGCAGTCCTTATTCGGGTCCTCTGAGAAATCAAACACACCTTAGTACGTTTTGGAACAGCAAATATGAAATTCGTGAAACCGGGACACGCTTACTGAAGTCACCTTTGCACTCAGTCCCACTGTTTGGCTGAAAGCAAACCCTTCCTGATGATGTTGTATAATCTCTTTGGCATGAGCAGTAGAAAGAGCCATTTGTGTTGTGACATTTGGAGAATGGCCCACAACCCTGACCGTTCACACACTCGTCATAATCTACAAGAAACAGGAGCAATGTTTGATCAAACACAACCACGTAGCCTCATGGGCCTTATTCAGAGTTGAGTTACGGGTGCATAGTGGGGAATGAATGCTGAAATATTATCTACGTTACCAGATTTTGCCCCTTGCTATCCAGACCTTAGGCATGTCCAAAGACTTGAGCACTACACTGAGAGTTACTGAGGAGTTACACAGTGCCAGTGTGGAGGGTGAGTAAAACAGAGGTGTGTCTCGGTTGTGCACGATTCTGACATTGGACTTAAGCCCAGTTTTCTTACACAATATTGGCACGAGTGAGGAGGAGTGTTAAATCCAGCACCGCTCTCTGACAGTTTAATGCAACCATGCTGAAATGCATGTTTAGGGCTGTAAATACAATTTAAAAAAAAAACTATAGAAGGCCAGCATTGGATACATGCAACAAGACAGTATTGTATAGTTAAATCATTTTATTTTCTCCATAGAGAACATCGGAGGGCGTGCAAAAATACTAAACACCGAATCAAGGGCTATTTTATAAGTCGTTGAATAATGTAGGTGGAAGTCGCATTGTTAAATTAAACCAAATGTACAGTGGTTAATTACAGTAAGGACCATTCATGCATTGATATATTGGCAATATAATACGCATCAGTTAATTCTTGCCATCTTTTCATCGTCATCAAATTAGTCTTTTTTTTTTCTTTACTTTTTTATTAATTGTTGCCTGCTTTTTCATGTTTTATTTTCATATATTACTTTTAAAAGCAAAGAAAAATGTGATCTACTTCTCCATTCCACATATTTTATTCTGATTTATTCGAGTCTTAAGGACATGCTTTTCTTTTCTTTTATCTAAAAAAAAAAGTTGTGAGCTCCACACGGGTCATTTTATTAACCTGGAAGGACTGCTCAGAAAGTCAGCTTAAGCGGCTGGATAAAGTAGCACTAAATATGAGGAACTTTCCCTAAAAATATTGATGTAATTATTTTTTTAACTTGAGTCGCCATCTCTGAATGTAGCTGTATATGAGCAATATGCAGAGCTGCTGTTATGGCATTATAACTGTACAAACCCTCAGTACATTATTTTTTAATTATTTCAGGGCTCATTTTAATACTCGATTCTGATTGGTCAGTTATGGCATTCCATGGACTGTTATTACCATATAGCAAACTGCTGATATGGACTATGTCATTAGTGGTAGCAATAAAATCATTTTTAAATCAGTATTTGAAAATATCCTAGTAATAACGTTCATCATTGGAAAATAAACCCAGTTTATTTCACAGTAAATGACCGGTTCGCTGTATGTTATGCCATAATTTATGATTTGCAGTTTCAAAGTGTGTCCAGAATATTTTTAAATCGACTTTTTGAAACATTTTTTTTCAAGTTTTCAAAGATCAACATAAAACATTTTTCAGATCAAAATAAAAATAAAAATAAAAAGCTATTATTATTGTAATAATAATAATAATAATAATAATAATAATAATAATTATTATTATTATTATTATTATTATTATTACCAGTATATCATAATGCTAATGATGCTTACATGTTGTCATTTGACATTTTTCCTCATAAAAAAATCAGTCATACGATATAAATGTGATGCCTCACCTTTACAGTATGTTCCGTCGTTTGGTTGAAATGTTTTGCTTCCCGTTGATACGTATCCAGGCATGCAGGTACAGGAATAGCTTCCTATTGTGTTTGTACAGTTGGCATTATCCCCACAGATGTGAGTGACATTTGCACACTCATCATCATCTACAGAGATTATTAAAAAAAAAAAAGGACAAAATGAAGGTCTGTACGTGAACGTCTGCCTGTATTCGTGTTCTACAATTAGGCAATCATGTAGCAGCAGCCTAATCATGCCGAAGCTTAAAGCTGGCAGTCTTTCTGGTCTCCTAACAAGTGTGAATTTGACTTTTTCAAGGTACGCCTAGTTATTAGTCCCTTTATGTATGTAGTGCTAATTTGCAAGCAAGTGATAAACTAATATTTGCTCTTTATTTTCCACTCAGTTTTGAGCAAGAAAGATATTCTTAGCTCAAGCTCAACCCTGCAGCACTCAGGGTCATGAGCGACTTTGGAAATTTGCCAGTAGCACTTCACATATATTGCGGCTGTTAAAATGTACTGGAATACAGGTTTTTTTTTGCAAACAGAAAGCTGCATGGCCACATACTTTTCTTCGCACCATGTCAAAAATTGTATTCCTGCTCTATTGCAATAACAGTTCATCATTTTATATTACATTTATTCAATTAAATTTATTAAAGTACATTTTTGACAATATATTTTCATCTACTGTTAGCAATTACGGAAAAACTGCTTAATATAAATGAAGGAAACAACTTATTACAATGTAATAAAAGAATTTATGAAAATAAGACAAGCAAATACAAGAAACCAACACTGACAAGCCTGACAATTCCTTTATGATTCGCAGTGACAAATCATTTGTCTTTCTGAAATCAGAACCTCAGCTTCTAGGAACAAAAAGGCTTCACTGAAAGACTGCCAACTCCATTCTTTTACCAGATTAAACCGGCTTAGACCAGCACGTTTCATTATATGTATTTTTTTTTAATATCATTTATTTGAATTATGTTTTCATATCAGTTTAATGATGTGTAAAATAATTTATACACAATGTGAAATATATATGTATATATATATATATCTTTTCCAATTTATTCCAAGGACAGGGTGAAATATAATACGATCGCACATGAAACTAATGAAATAACTCACCTATGCACTGGTTGATTCCATCTCCAGAAAAACCTCGGTTGCAAAAACAACGGCCGGTGTCACAAAATGCATCTTGGTGACATGATTTGCAAATTTCTAAAAATTTGCATGGTACTAGCATACTTGAAAGCCAGGCTTTTTTAGGGGGAAAAATCCAAACAAATTAATCAGAAAATGTTTTTGGAGATACGTAATGAGAGTTTAACCAACAATCATTTTGAACATTTTTTGTAGAAGGCGTCCTACCTGCTAAAAGTAAGAGTTTCATCGGTGAGTTGAGGAAGAACTCCATTTGTGCCTCAAGACTGGCTCACTTTTTCTTTTTCTTTTTTTTACCAACATCACTGTGTGCCTTTGTGACGTGCATCATTTCCTCTCATCAGTTTCCTGTTTCTCCAAACCTGACCCTTCCTGTCCTAGTCCTCAATCAGCTCCAGCAGATATGGTAAAGGGACACTGCTGTAATGCACTGTGACACAGAGGGGCTTGGATGTAGACACTTTTATTGAGGATGTAAAAAGAACCGTCAGTGTTTGTTACTTCCACGACCATGCAGGTAAAGTTTAAAAACTGAGAACAAGTATACTTGGATCTAGACTGAGGAAACTAGGAATACTACAATGAAGTGACTCAGTGATTTTCTATAGAAACAAACCTACCAAGCCAAATAACAAAAGACAGTTACTGGTAATGGTCAGGGTAGAGCTGGTGCAGCAATAAGACAGGAAGTAGTAAACAGACCAAAAGTAAAACAGGACACAAACAATGTGCAACAAAAGAAGACAAACAAGAGGTGGGACCAGATTCCTGTATAATATTCGCATGTTATTCTATGTAATATGCACTGCTGAGCTTGAGGCCTGTTCCAAGCATTTAGAATGGGGCCTAGTGTGGAACCAGGGGTACGGCCAGAATCTGAACCTTGGGACAGGAACTGAACCCTGGCCAGAGCAGGAAGAGAAAAAGAGCATGGTGCAGAGTGTAGCACATGATCAGCAGCTGAAACTGACAATGAGGATGGCAGAGTGCCTGAGATGGACACTGGGGAATGTTTAGGGAATATGCATGAGGATGGCAGAGTGCCTCATTTGGACTCCTGGCAAAGCATGGGGGAGGTGATGAACATCAGCAATGGCTGAATGCCTGAAATGGAAGAAGTATTGCGTCTCGAGATGCACAATGACAAATGCCCAAGAGATGGAACAGGCCAGCTGATTAAAGCTGATAAAGGAACACAGGTTGCAACTGAGACAGGCAGAGGGGAAAAGGCTATGACTGGGAAAAGTGAAGAAAGAGAGATTATGACTAGGACAGGTATAGGGGGAAAAAAGCTACAGCTTGAACAGGTAAAGGAAAAAATGCTGGAACAATTGAAGCATGACAAGTCCTACACCTGGGAAAGGTGAAACAAGAAAGACTATGACCAGGACAGGACATTACAATATCCTCCAGTAAAACACTATGGACAATATCCTCCAGTAACACACTATGGACAAAATCCTCAACAACACACTATGGACAATATCCTCCAGTAACACACTATGGACAATATCCTCCAGTAACACACTATGGACAAAATCCTCCAGTAACACACTATGGACAATATCCTCCAGTAACACACTATGGACAATATCCTCCAGTAACACACTATGG
>JAQMCW010000007.1:5588111-5603175 GCA_030068335.1 Chrysichthys cranchii
TTTTAGAGAGAGACCCCCCCAACACACACACACACACACACACACACACACACACACACACACACACACACACACACACACACACAGCCACACTTGAACCTGAACCAGAGCAAAACCTTCTCACCAGTAGCGAATATTTGCATTAATACCCACAATATTTTCCCATCTTCCCCCCGTGACTTCTTAAGACAACACGGCTATTGTAAAGGATATTGCTGGATTATGGAATCAGCTCCGCAGGGGGAAAGGTGACTCGGGGCGTCTTCGCTTTCCACAGACGTCCGCAGCATTTAGCGCGAGCGGAAAACGTTAAAAGACGCGGCGGACTCAAGCTGCGTTTCCTGTTGCTTCGGCCCGCTCCGGCACGATACGCTTTGCCGTCCCCCTCCAAAATCCCCTCAGCAAGCAGCTTTGTCAAGCGAAAGGGCGGGATAATAGCAGGGCGAGCAATGCCGGATCATTTCTAAGCAGCTGTACGCCGTACTGTCGGGACAAAGCACGGTCCAAGCTGTGTTAATGAGGCTTGACAACGGTCATGAGTGTCCTGCGTCTTTTGTTGAGCATCAGTGGGAAAGAATGCAGCGTCATGCTTAAATAATCTAGTTATTCCTCCATACTCGGCGTACCCAAACACAGGCCGGGGTCTGGAGACAACTCTCCTTGGCAGTGTTTTAAAATTAACATTCAGTTTGATATAATGTTATATTTCATATAACAATAATCGATTTTAATTTGAAGAAAGCTATAAATATATAAATAAATACGTGTAATATGCTTTTAAAATCTATTTTAAAATGTATTTTTTGGTTTGTTTTTTTATGTAGTTTTTTAATCATTTGTTCGTTTATTTATTTTCCATGTAAAATTAATATGTAGTTTATTTTGGGGCGTTTGTAGTTGGATAATAATGATAATAATAATAATAATAATAATATTTTTTACTTATTTATATTTAGTGGCCTACTGAGCACATTTCAAAAATAAAAATATTTTTATTCCTGTCAATCCTACATTGTTTAAATGGACACGAGCATGCGTGTATATATGTATTTATAATTCTTTTTTTTCTTTTTTCCTTTTTTTAAAATTTTTATGATTTAATTTTTTTTTTATTAGGTCATATGGCAACGCATCTCTCATACGTTTGTCATCTGGTGCCTCAGCAGTTTTCTTGTGAGGGAGATTACGACAGGATGCTGCTCCCGATGATGACGATCTTAATCGCTCCCTGTATGTTCATTACCTCCACTCCAGTCATGGTTATGTCCTGGCAGATGGTCACTTTTCCAATTGATTTGGCTCGTTGCGGAGATTAAAATATTATCACACCACAGAGACCGTGCTCCGTTGTCGTGTTATTAGCATTTCTGCCCTGCTCGTGCTCTCCGAACGGGCCAATGTCACGCCAAAGGTGAAAAGTGAATTAGAGTAGAATTATGGGACGGCAACCGCTCGTGTGGAACTGAGGTCTACAACCGGACATCCTCTCCAGGTGTACTCCTGAAAGATTGTAGGAAAATTGTTTTATTTCACTATAGCCTCAAACGATAACGTCGCACCGAACCGTCCTCCTCCTTTACTTTAATCCTTTGTAATTAAAAACGCAGGGTTCATAGGGCTCGTTTTACAGCGCCGAGTTTCCGCAGCACAATAGCGCCCTGTATTTACACAAATATTTACACCAGAGCAGAGCGGTGTGGAGTCAAGTGGAGACCAAGAAGTCGTTTGTGCATTTGAACCTTGATTAAAAGGGCCCCCTTTTCCCCCTATAAGTGACATTGAGCATACTCGCGGAGTGGCGTACAGCGTGGCGACTGATAAAACCCCGACTATGAAAGGCTCCCATTGTGCCCCAGCGTGGGGCCTGTTCGCCGGGTTCGGAGCTGGCTACCTATATCTGCTTGAAAGGAATTGAAAAGCGACCCTCGTGGTGACTGACCAGAATGCCTGATAACGCTCGGTGTCAACAGGGCCAGGACGGCGGGCGGAGATCACACAGCCGGACCGGTTGCCATGGCGATGGAATTGAGCATTCCTTTTAATATATTATTTACCGCTTCTGATCCTGATGCCTGTTGATTAATTAGAAGGAGAGGAAAGAGTCGCTCACTCGCTCACACACTCACCCTAACAGGTCCTGGGGAGCTCACCGCACTTCTCTGGCTCGTTTTAACAAACTTCTGTGTCTGAGTATCTGAGCAAAATGCAGAGTCAGGTTAATACGGACAGTGTACTTTAACTAACGGAGGGAAAAATCCCAACCCAACAGTGCTGTAGTGTATTATTTAGACAGAGGAACAAAACCGACGTTTCCTCTTTGCGAGGTCCAGGTTGCACACTGGAAAACACATCGAGCTGTCATCATGAATTGTGTTTTGCTCCAACTGAAAGTCCAATTTCTCCCAAACACTTTGACCCAGGTGGACTCCCACTGTAAATCTCTTCCGAACACAAAGGACAATTTATGTAGCTGTCTTTTTTTTTTCCTTCTTTCTCCCCCCCTCTCATAAAGTGGAGAACAGGTGAAGGCCGGATCTCACGTCCACAGACCGTTGTTAATGCTGCATTTCTGCGGTCAGCACTCGGCCTTGTGCCATAAGGATGTTTATGCATTTCAGAAGACGCTCTCCTCCCCTGTCCTGCTGTCGGAGCTGTCCATTGGCCCTGAGACACAAAACTAATAAATAGATTCATACGGCAAGGGGTTGGAATTTTATATATACAGTGAACCCCCGCTGCCCCACCGCGACAGATGAAATCCGCAAAGTAGCTCCGTCAAATTTATTTTATTATTTATATATATATTAAGGATTTATAAACCATTTCTGCTCTCTTATAAACACGTCCTATGCTCTTAAACACTTTCTACACTCTTAAACCTACGTCATTTTAACAACATAGAAAATTCTACATGCGTACTTACTGCCGATGACGTCACTTCCTGTTTACGGCCGGTTTACTAGCTGAAGCCGAAGTGGCGTACACCGCCACTGTGTATATATCCGCTAATGAAACACAGTGTATACTGTTTTATTTCGATTTAAATGTTCTTTTAATGTTTGAATTAACTTTTTTTTTTTAATTATCTTTTATATTTTATATTCCAGAGTCCCGCGAAAGCCAAAAAATTCCGCGAATCAAAATGTGAAAAATCCGCGATGCGCCGAACCCGCGATAGGTGAAACGCGATATTGCAGGGGTTCACTGTGTAGAGTTTTTTTCACACGGGTTATGTTCCAATATTTCCCACAAAAGGTGAAAACCTGTGATACACGGACGCCGTTCCCAAATGTTTTTTTTTTAATAGTTAAGCCCTAAATGATCCTCCCACACTCTTTAAACACATTCTAGACACAATTAAAGACAGAAAGAAAACATTTGTGAGCATATAGCAAGGTGAATTCTGTGTCGAATCCATAGAAACATCACATTTATAGCGAGTACTGTAATGTGCTGTATACTATACTAGCGTAACCTGTACATATATTTTAGGTCCTGTATGTGTGTATGTAGTACACTAGCCTAGCCTAGGCTTTTTTCTATACTGTATAATACTGTAATATTTAGTTTATATTTAACATAAAATTATATTTGTATTAATAAATGACCGTATTTCAACATAAAAATCCACAAAAACAATTCACGAGAGGTTTTGCGGATGCCGCAAAACACCGGGGAAATCCGCAAAAAAAACGAGATATATTCTAAATAAAAACCGCAAATAGCCGGGGACCGGTAATGTGAACCACGATGTAGCAGGGGATTACTGTATGTGTTTGTGCGTGTGCGTGTGTGCGTGTGTGTGTGTGTGTGTGTGTGTGTGTAAAAATCATGGCATGATAACAGTACAGTCCAAAAAAATCACTGTTTTTTTTGTTTGTTTGTTCGTTTTGTTTGTTTTTGGATGTCACATTAATCCCCAGCCAGACCAATTAAATCCAACAAACGTTTGTTCAACCTATGGCTAGCTCGTTATACAGACGGAGCATGATGTCCAAGCTTGATGATAGAGCTATCTATCCAAGAGGAGCCTTTTTTAAAAACAATCAAACAAACAAACCTCGGGGGATATTTGCATTGCAGATTTGTTTGCAGCTAAACAGTTATAGCTATCCACGAATTATAAGACAGTGTTTTTTATAACTTCTCATGAAACATGAGCACAGCAGTAGTAGCAAACAGGGATAGCATACAGGCTGGAAATGTAGGTCTGTTCTTCGTTGCCTGCGCAGTAACAAAGAAGGAAAAAAAAGGAAACAGCATTTTTTTCAGGTGAGACATTTCGAAAACTTTTCCTTCCTGTGGTCGTTGGACGGGTCTATATCTGCCGTAGCCGACAGCGGGTAATTCTGCAGTGTAGTAGCAGGGAGTTCAGCGCGAGGACAGTAAAGCCGGTTTGAAACCTGAAGGTGGCTGCTTTCCACCGCTGCAGCGCTGCCTGCAATACAAATCCCATGCTAATCACTTTAGGGTTTTTTTTTTTTTAAACAATCTGAAAGTGGCACAGCGGCAATCAAGTGCACACGAACTGCGGTCCAACCACTTGCTGTGAGCAACATGTCCCTGGAAAAATGTGTGTAATTCAAATCCTGCCACGACGAGCCGCCCTCAGTCACCGGAGGATGAGCGAATCACTGCTATTTTGCAACTTAGCACTGTATGTGAAAATGACACTTCTGGTTCGGGAGAAAGAAGGTCGTGAATTTAAATCTGCAGCGAATCGAATGTTTTGTTTTATTTATCTATCTATCTATTTATTTATTTATTTGGGGGCTGTTGTTAAAAGGAAAAAAAGAAAAAAGAAAGAAAGGTCAGAGGCGCGAAGATCGCGTGTAATATGATGTTCCTGAGCCGTGAGTCAGCCTGACGATTACAATGCCACAAGTAGAAAGTCAGGATTGAGGTCAGGATCGGGTCAGGATCCGTGCGTCACATGCCAGCTCAGATGCACAGCACTAAAGAAGTCCAGGTCTGCAGTGATGGGCAGGAGCTACATGCAGGTTAGGGATATGAGAGAGAGAGAGAGAGAGAGAGAGTGGCAGTGACCTCATGAAAGCCTCCGATATACTATAAGATAAGAGAGCTTCGTTTTTGTTGTTGTTGTTGTTTTTCCAGCTGAAAAGGTGAGGCATTTATTAGTGTGCTTGCTCTGCATCCGGGCATGATGGCTTGTTCAAATGGCTACGTCAGCCCTTGTCGTTCGTTCAGTATTCCTGTATTTCTGCGAAAATCCGGCGCTCTGTAGGACCTTGAGGAGTTATTTGTGTGCTTTTCCGCACAATTCCATGCCAAAACCGGCGCTCTCTAGGACCTTGAGGAGTTATTTGTGTGCTTTTCCACACAATTCCATGCCAAAACCGGCACTCTCTAGGACCTTGAGGAGTCATTTGTGTGGTTTTCCGCGCAATTCCGTGCCAAAACCGGCGCTCTCTAGGACCTTGAGGGGTTATTAGTGTGCTTGCTGGTGCTGGCAACATTTGAGCGCCCACACTTTGCGTTTTCTTCTGCAGAAATGCAGTCTAGTTTGTTCTATAATTCGGCGGGAAGCTTCTGAGCGAGTTATGAATCCGGAAGCTTCCGAGTTGGAAATCGGATTGTTTCCCAGATGAAAAGTCCTTTTTGCTAATCATTCTCCTATTCAAACTGGCGCGAGAACGTGCAGTCCGAGCTCTCGGCTCTCACGAGCCGCGTGCATCTTTTTTATCCTCTGAGGTGAGTTTTGAGCTTGTGTCTAAGTTGACACAGAATCCGTTCCAAAACACACACGGAAGACGTAAACGGGGAATGGGGGAAAAAATATCCTAATAACGCTTTTGTAAAACTGCGCAAGTGTGAAAACTTGGGCTTGCATGGTACCGTTCAGCCACTGAGGTCATTACTGCGGAAAGCATGACCTGATCTAGACGGAGGATGTATGTGAGAGCACAAATGTCCGTAACGGTTGGACCGCCCTGCTTAGACATGGGCTCATGTGTGAATGAAACAGGTTGTTATAGGAGATCGTACCACGAGAGAGCAATGACGTTGAGGACGTTTCCATCATGTGACCAGCGCAGGGGAGCGTCGGTGCTGCAGATTCTTTTCTGCTTGCCTCGTAGTGCTTTACACTCCTTCACCTATAACGGATGAAAACAGTCATCATTAGGGATGACTTGTAGCCTCGTCCGCCATCCACGACACGGCGCAAACAAATCGCCGTGATTTCCGCAGCATAGAGTGCTTTTTTTGCACCATCACCTGCCTCCTGCACAGCTCCAAACCAAACGGAGCGTTTGCAGTGGGTGAGATGAGAACACGCCTGACACGGACACACTCCTGTCCGCAGTTCATGTGAGAAAACGTCTTAAGTGTTATACCCAGTGTGCATTATGCCGTTTGGGACACAGCCTCGGGACAAGTTCTACATTTGTGAGATTTATAGTCGATGTGCAGAACAGCGCAGGACAACCCACGTGATGAAATGCTCTTCCACAACTAGGTCACAATTGCGATTGTGTTTTTTTTTTGTTTTTTTTTTTCATTTATTTATTTTTTTGACCAGATAGGGCGAAATCCTGAAATCCAAAAAGCCCCGAGACGACGGGTATGCACAGGAGGCTGATGCAATTCACAGTTTGTTTATGTTTTGTTTGGAGTGCCGGCTGAACGCTGTTGACTCCAAGCCTTCCAACACGTAGAGTAAGCCCTAAAAGATATCCTGGGATTACTCTCAAGCTTTAACCCGCATTGCGTACCCTCAACTTTGTGGCTTACAAAGTCTTTCTGTTGTTGCTCGCGCGTTGTCTTTAGCGCCATATGTAGCTTGAGCAAAGAGCGAAATGCCTGATTAATCCCTGAGAAACGGAGAACGCTCACAGCTTAATCGCAGTTTGCCGACACTTAACATCATCTCCTTAAAATGTATAGATTTCTGTATTTTCTTACAGTGCGATGCAGGATGGTTGCCAAGTTGATACTCCATCCTCTGTCAGTCTGTATCCTTACATTACTGCTCTGCCGAGAGATTAGCCACGCAACGGGATGTTTCTGCGTAATCCTGTCTGGTCTTTTGGGTACAGCACGGATTAAAATGTCTAAAATCGCTAATTTCATAGCTTTAGATAGCTTGTCTGATACAGAAACGAAAGGACCCATGGAGGCGACAGGTTTTAGTCGAGCATTCCTTAAATGCTGGTAAAGGAACATTTCTCCAAGTTGGGAAACTGAGGCGCTGTTGGGAGAACGTTGGTTAGGCATGTGAGTGACTCTTTGACCTTACGTTACATCGCCGTCATTTGGCAGACACCCTTATCAAGGGCGACTTACATTTTTATCTCGTTTATACAACTGAGCAGTTAAGGTTAAGAACCTCTCTCAAGGACCCAACAGTGGCAGCTTGACAGTGCCTGGATTTGAACTCCCGACCTTCTGATCAGCAGTCCGATGTCTTAACCCCCTGAGTCCAATTCTGCGTTACGCTGCTGTGTCAGCTCTGTGGTTTTAGTCGGACCAGTATTATATACAACTGACTGCACAGACATCTCAAAAGTAAACAGACACTGTCATTATTGGGGGAAAAAAGGATATCTAGAAACTTCCTTCTGGTTGCTCTGCCATAGCAGCCAAGTTAATGGAGATCCCTCAGAGGAGTTCTCCGACTCACTTGGTGTCGCTCAGCGACATCAGCGGCCTTACAGAGGGGATGTTTTCAACCATCTACTCGACAGTCCTTAGACCCCTGTCAGAGGGCCCAGGTCGACCTGAGCAGGACGCTGCTGCTTCCTTTTCTTTGCTTTTGAATTGTACAGTCACTCTGTTGACTGTAAGAAGAGGAATCCCAAGGTTTTGTGCAATCATACGCTGGCTAAGTCCACCCTCAGACTGACCCACAATACATACCCTCTTTGAAAATCACACAACAATTTGGCTTCTGGTGTTCGCCGCATGGCTAGTCGCTCTAAACAATTAACAATGTAATCTGAAATGAAAAATAACAATATAGTAACAAGTTGGAAGCACCAGGTGGTGTCCAGCAGCATTGATAAAACGGCGTAATGAGGGGTGTCTGTTTACTTTTGAGGTGTCTGTGTAGATGATTGAGTTTCGCTACACTGATTATGTTTTGTTATTTCGATTTCTCAAATTACCAAAAAAAAACCAAACAAACAAAAAAAAAAACAAAAAACAAAGTCGTCTCTCGAAAGCTCGAAATGACTTCGGTTTCAAATATTTCGAGCCGAAATGGGAATTGCACGAGTAAATCAAAGTGTCAAAACATGACAAATCATGTCATAAAACCAGGCCGGATCTCATAAGAGAAGGCGAGGCTCGGAATCGAGACGTTAGGACACACTTTATGTGTAAAGACACGCCACAGAAAGCGCACGGTCCACAAAATCAAATCAAGGCGTAAGATAAGTAGCGCAGAGCTGCAGGTTAACGTGCAGCCGCGCAGACGTCGCTTCACTAACCCCTTTCGTCCCGTTCGAGTGGGCGCACCATGTTTCTTTTCCATTATGATTCTGTTTGTTTCTTTAAAAGCATATTTGTTCTATTTTAATGCGAGGGATTCCCTTATTGAGTGCTAAAGTCAGCAGCTGTTTGCAAGAAGGTCCTGAAAGAGACCCGATTGAGACACACGAGCGGGAAAAAGCGTTACGCGTTGTAGCGCTGGAGCTCATTTCAGGTCACCAAGCAACGGCATCATTACTCATCCGTCGGTTCCTTTCCGTCCCACGCCCTCGACGTGTTCTGGTTTCCTTTGAGCGCGGGACAATAAAGTCCAGAACCGTAAAGCAAAACCGCAGCGCTGTGAGCCATAAGCGTTTTAGCAGGATTTTTTCAGATGAAGTATATGAGTGGTTTTGGCAAGGCACGCCTGATCATGCTGATGGTTTTTTTTTTCCTCCCTCCCCCTCGGAGGACCAGGCGAGTCCTGCCAGCGCAGTGTAGCGAGGCCAAAGCTAATGCAGCCCTGTCAGATGGACCGTACTGCAATCCCATTGATTCCTGGATGGGTCATGTGATCTCTCTATTGAGTCCGAGCAGAGTTCAACTATAAGCCAGAGGAAGAAAAACAAAGGCCATTTTCAAATGCCAACAGAGGCAATCCAAAAAAAAGCACAACATAACAAAAACAATCAGTTTTGCGTTCAGTCTTAGCAAGTACGGTGTTGAAATTAACAGTTACCATTGATCGTTTGGAAAGACCTTTTATACCTCAAGAGAAATTACTCAGTCTAAATTTAACCTTGAGCTGGAAACACACCAACTCCAACACTGTTCTCAAGCCCCTTCCTGGATTTTCTTCTTGGCAAGCCGAAAAACCTTTAATAAATTGTGTTTCACGCAAAAAAAAACCCTCCCCAGAATTCACTCCAAAAAACGATCGCAGCATGACAGCTTGGAAGCGAGGTAAATACCCGTCATTTCTCACCTCTTTCTGTGTCTTTAATGTGTAACCGTCACACAAGGAAGGCCCAAAGTCAAAAAGAGAACGGAGCAACAATGCGCGTTCTGTCTTCTCCGATTGTCGACTCCAGTCATCCAGAAACTCATTTCGATTGAGCGGACTTTTTAAAGTCATTTGAACCCATTTTGTTGTCAGTACACTTTTTGATACAGCTAAAAACATGCCGGCTTGTCAAAAACGTGCCGCAGGTAATGGCTCGACGGGGGAAAAAAAGTGCTTAGGAGTTGTGGGTGCTCTTTTTGTTGTATAATTAACATCCTGTCAGGAACTTCGGAGCTGAGCGCGTTAAACACTTCCTGTGCGTTTCAACCTGCGAATCAAAAGGACTACGCTGAGATAATAGGCGCCCTATGCCTGTGTATATACAGTGGTATCTCAGTACTCGAACTTAATCCGTTCCGAGCGTGGTTTAGAATCCTAAAAAGTTCGAGCTCTGATCGAATTTTCCCCGTAAGAAATAACGGAAAACCAATTAATTGGTTCCCAGCCCCAAAAAATTACACAGAATTTTATTTTTTTAGCATTTAAACACAAAATGAACCGGATAAAACAAGAAGAGCATATACTAAACACATCTAAACACATTTATCAAAACAGTAATTTGTAAAGTATTTATTTTTATTATTACTCTGTATTCGTTCATTTGTTCATAAATCGCAAACTTTTAGGTTGTGACATTTGTACAGCTATTGTGTAACTTTTTGTTGTGCAATGGCCACCAAAATGATATAAAGAACAGTGTATTACCTGATATTATTAATAAAAAAAAGCACCATCACCAACGAACGATGCGCTATCACAGCGAACACGAGGCTAAGACTGAAGCATTACCCTTTGTTTCCGCTGAGAGACAGCTGAGTGCCGCGTGACTCATTTCCCTGCACTATGGATAGAAAAAAGGGTCAAAAACCAGGGAGAATAAACAGACAATAATCAAGGCTTGGCAATAGTGCGGGGAATGCAATCTAAAGCTTTGCACCTTGCTGTGACTGAGCGAGTCTCTTTAAAGTCTGTGTCACTGGTTACTGTAATAAGTCCCTGGTTTAGAGACAACACGGACAAACTTTCACTGACAAGGGGTATGACGTAACTTGACTTTTATTTTTGCTTTTCGGCTTAAACACTCAGTGACACAGACACACGAACACACAGACACCGTCAGCGTTCCTGCTGCTCCCGGCCGTCTCCCATCGCCGCTTACTGCAGAGTACAAAAAGACACAGGTTAATTACCGCCAGGTGTTGCCACTTACCACTTACCTCTCTGCTTCCACTTTCTCGCCACTAGGCGGCACTCAGCCATGCCTGTGCCGCCACAGTTACCAAATGCGTAACACCTGTAGCATCCCACGTAAAGTTCGGGCATGGCATGAGTCCTAGCGCATGTGCCAGTGGCGCTGCGGCGGAATGTTCTTGGAGCGGCGCGCCTCCTCCGGACTTCACCGCTATCGTGGATACCCAAAACGGGTGTGTTAAAAGGGAGCTTTGCGCGGGCAGCAGATTCCTGATACATACAAATTTTCTTAGGTCCACAGCTCAACTTCTGAGATTCAGATCGAGTTCTAGGTCATTTTTTTTAGAACTGGTTGGTTCAACTCTTAAGAAATTCGAATTCCAATGAGTTCGAGTACTCAGGTACCTCTCTCTCTCTCTCTCTCTCTCTCTCTCTCTCTCTCTCCCCCTGGTTTTTTGACCCTTTTTCTATCCATAGTGCAGGGAAATGAGTCACGCGGCACTCAGCTGTCTCTCAGCGGAAACAAAGGGTAACGCTTCAGTCTCAGCCTCGCGTTCGCTGTAATAGCTCATATATATACATACATACATACATACATACATACATACATACAGGAGGTCCTCGGGTTACAACAGTCTCGAAATATTTCGAGTTTACGACGCTCACTCCCATAAAAACGTAAAAAAAAAAAAATCGAGACATGAGTGTTTCGGTTTATGCCGTTAGCGGTGTACTTACGGACTACGCAGGCAAACTAGTTTGCGCTCAGCGGAGGAATATGCAGTAACACGCTGTATGAGTGAGGCGACGTTTACGAAGATGACTGTAAAAAAAAGCGCAAGTGCTCTGTTTGTGTTGCTTTGTTTGGTGACTTTTCGGCTCTCATCATGGCTCCTAAACTAAAAGTCAGTGTCTTCAGATGGTAGAGCTTCGACGAAGAGGAAAGCCATCAGTATGGAAGTGAAATTCGACATTGTAAAGAGATCAGAAAAGGGAGAAACAGCCACGGATATCAGATGTCAGTGTTTCTGTTCCTACAGTGCCGTGTACAGTACAGGATATTTATGTCCTTTTCCTTTTTCTGTGACTTAGTGGCGTTTTTATGTTCTAGATTATGATTGTACAACTGTGTTAGGATCGGGAACTGACTTAGGCTAGGGTGTGTTTCGACTTGCACCAAAATTCAGGTTACATCACTGTTGTAGGAACGGAACTGTGTCGTAACCTGAGGACCCCCTGTACACATCCGGCGATACAGTTAGCCGGATAATAGCTTGCCTCCTGCTCACGCGGGAAGCTGCTGCATTACAGAATGGAGAATTTAACTGCGCCTCAGCTGCACCAAGGCAACAAGGTAGGGGCCGGGCGATAGGACATAAAATTTATACCGTGATATTTCCTGGCATTTTCGCCATCACGATATTTACCACGATACGCATTATCCTTTGAAAGTAACGTTCACATACAAAAGAACATGCAGCACATGCAGTACACTGGGGCCAGGGGGCGCTCACGAGCTCTTGTGCATACAGCAGGTTTATAATACATTACACCTAATTCTACGCATTGTGCTACATTACATTGACTCTTCATTAGGGGTTTATTTAAAAAAAAAAAAAACTGCAGCTACCTGTTCACTTCTGAGGGAAAGTTGATATTTCTGGTAAAAATCATGATACTCATGATATTCGGTTGGCTGGGCGATACGAATGGTCAAATCGCGATAGCGATGATTTATCAATATATCGCCTAGGCCTACAACAAGGTACAACAAGCACTGGTAATCGAGGCTTATGCTGTTTGTTTTCTTTCAAAAAAGCTTGTAGGAACGTGACGAATCAGGGAAGGATGCTGAATCTGATGCGATCCGGTCGGGAAGCGACGCGTGGTTGTCTGCATCGACGTCTCCAGAAGCCTCAGTTTTCCCTCATCCACGCTAAAACGCAACAAAATGAAGCCTCTGCATCAGGGGCACAAAAACTAGCACGGACACCGGGCGTAACGGTCGCAAAAGTGACGGGCGTTAAAACTAAAACATTTTAGCGTGGACAGAACAAAATGCACCACTATACTCAATCAGGATGACTGCGACGGGGGTTTAAGCAGAACGCTCACGGTCATACCGGGAACCAGTTTTGTGGTGCCTGTATCTAGCAAAGCTCGATGAGTCACAGTTCATTTCCCGTCAGAAAGCGGCGCACATATGTGCACGTATATGGAAATGCCAAGGGCTGTGGTACTATGGCGATATAGCGCCTGTTGAATAACGTAGTGGTGAGTAATACATCACTCCTCTGTGGGAAAGGATCTTCTGCAGATCCGCAGCCTTCCGCGCTTTCATGTGTACAATAAAGCGGCGTGAATTCACAACAGGGACGTTGCATAATCTTCACATCCTCGTCGTCCGTGTGGCTCATAGCAACTGTCCGCCCAGAGACCATAGGCGTTCAAGTATACGTTCCCGGCTCAACGGCGCGCTTTATTTTTACTACAGTATCAATGAAAGTCGGGGGATGGGGACAGGCGAGGTTGGAACCGGCTCTAATTACGAGCGCTGTTCAGCAGAAGTGTGACGTAACAAAGGGGTAGCGTGAATACACAGCGCGCATGCGCTCAGATCAATCGAGGATCATGAACGATTACCCCCCCCACCCCCAATCCCACCCCCCCAACTCCAGGGTGATAAAATCACCACGTAGCTGTCGACTGGGATTGTAAATTACATTCCCAGCATACAAATGTGGACTCTGAACACATCTCAGTGGAGTCTACACTCTCACGTGAGGATGTGATGCGAGCGAGTGAGAAAAACGCAGGACAGCAGGGCGCGTGGGCTCGGTTTCTCGCGTCTCCCGGAGTCGACACGGAGTCTCGTTAAAATGGAAGTGCATCTGTTACACGACGTGTTGAAGAGGGGAAAGGAATGGTCCCGTATGAATCGGGTCCTTGCTACACAGCACCTCAGACTTTTTTTTTTTCCTTCGGTTTTTGGTTTTTAAAAAACAACCGCACGCATGAACTCAGCGAAGCCTGATCGATCCGAGATCGTGGTTTGTAGTTAGGTTTGTGTTTTTAGTGCGACTACGCCAGGAGTTTCCGTTCTTCGGAAAACCACGACGCAAATCAACAAGCTACCATTTCTCGGTGCCGAAGTTCTCGACGAGGTGCCATGAGTACAAACAAAAACGCTGGTAGGGATTTATCGGCCGGCGCAAAATAACCCGTTCATACTGACCGCCGCTATGCGAAACTGAATAAGAATTCGCAAATACGATTGTACTGTGTGGATTTGACCTTGCTGGCAATTCCCCACTCAAAAATGGATGTAAAAAAGATGTAATGCAATGCTCAAAACGGACAGCCTAAAGAGACGGGAAGACGAGCGGTTTCACCATTTCAGCTTTAAGCAGAGTCGGGGAGGGTGTAAGGATGTCCGCTGTGCCGTCGGGGACTGCTTGCTCGGCTCTGCGGTGGATTTTCTGGTCAGTCTGCAGTAATACGCAATAAACGACAACATATTACATATAATCTTTTAAACACACGTTTGTCTAATTTCCACAACAATGACACTTTAACACCATCTCCTTCTCCCCAGCGCAAAAAAAACCCGTGACCTTTTACAGCTGAAAATCTTCACAGGCGTCCCTAACAAAAATAGGCAGCTACCGGGAGCCATATCCTTATCGAATGCTCATCACAAACACACTGATCATTTGATTTCATATTCATTAAATGACTTCCAACAGGGCTTCGGGGTGGTGCTGGGTAACATCAGGGTCCTCGACACACTTGGACATCTGTCGATCGTTCCACGCTCGTCTCCGGTTTTTCCGGGGAGAAAAAGACCGCTCTTTCGGCATACGTGTAGCCGGGTACTGTGGAGCACCTACACAAATCGCTTAACGGGTCTGGAGATGTGATCCGTGTCAAACTCACGCGACATGTTAGCGGCGTAAGCCTGTGTGGAGACGATCTTGTGCCTTCATCGTTACATATGAAAAGCCCAACGAACGTGCGCTTGCGCGCCTGTGTGTCTCAAGCCTGGGGAAAATGAATCTTTTCGAAAGAATCGGTCGTTTATGACACAAATTGATTTATCCACTTGTGTATTATAATCAAAGAGTCTACAGCAGAGCAAGACGGATCACTTACGCAATAGGCAGAAGTACCACCTTGGACGCCATTTTGATAAGCCCACCGTAACTTATCATCTGTTTCGGCACCCGAACGACACCTAGCGCCACCTCTTGGAAAACATACGCTAAACTGTCCAAAGTTATTCAAGCAGTAATGAGGAGGTTAAGTGTCAATACTATCTGAGATAACAAATCGATGTCTGAAGTCAAATGCAATCCACGATGTTAATCGATATCCGAGGCT
>JAQMCW010000007.1:5606216-5622291 GCA_030068335.1 Chrysichthys cranchii
CTTCTACAGCACTATATGACATTATACAATATGTTATACAATACAGGACCTTCTACAACACTATATGACATTATACAATACGTTATACAATATATGACCTTCTACAGCACTATATGACATTGTACAATACGTTATACAATATATGAACTTCTACAGCACTATATGACATTATACAATACGTTATACAATATATGACCTTCTACAGCACTATATGACTACACAATACGTTATACAATATATGACCTTCTACAGCACTATATGACATTATATAATATATGACCTTCTACAGCACTATATGACATTATACAATATATGACCTTCTACAGCACTATATGACATTATACAATACGTTATACAATACAGGACCTTCTACAACACTATATGACATTATACAATACGTTATACAATACATGACCTTCTACAGCACTATATGAAATTATACAATATATGACCTTCTACAGCACTATATGAAATTATACAATACATGACCTTCTACAGCACTATATGAAATTATACAATATATGACCTTCTACAGCACTATATGAAATTATACAATATATGACCTTCTACAGCACTATATGACATTATACAATATATGACCTTCTACAGCACTATATAACCTTATACAATGCATTATACAATGCATTTACAATACAGAGGGGCCCACAAATGTACACTCTGCCCATTTTTTAAAGCAATATGTTGCCCCACCGCACCACCACCAGGAGTGAAACATGACTTACAACTGCACTATGATGTCTATATAAGTCTAGTAATACAGCTTTTATGCAGATAATTTTCATGTCGGAAGTGTGTATACATGTTTCGAGCCCCTCTGTACATGACATTCTGCTGCACTACATGGCATTCCATCACACCATGTGACATTTTACAACACTGTAGGCCATTCTGCAATACCATATGATGTAATACAACACTTCAGGACATTTTACAACACCATATCCTGCAATATGCAATCACATGCCATAATACTAACTATATCACACCCTACCATGATATATCACACCTTACAATACCTACACGATGTCTTTCAATGCTACTTTATGTCCCACAATACTGTCCAACAACACAACCAACAATATGAAATCGCATCCCACAGTACTAGGTAAGACCCTACCATACTACATGATCTCTTTCAAGGCTTTAGGATACCCCACAAATACTATATGACTATATATACTTGTACTAGTGTACACATGAAGGACGGTGTCAAGCATCTGGAAGAAAGTAAAGTGAATGACAAGTACCGTTCACTAGAGCTACCACAGAGAGCTCGTTCCACAGCACATAGAGGTTTTTCCTCATTTTTGCCATATGCCATAGTTTACTATTATATTTCATAGGGCTTGAACGGCATTATTATTGTCATTATAGCAACAAATATTATATGACAAATCACAAGGACGTTATAAGATGCACTATATAGTGCACGTATGTCATACAGGTGCGCTAACAAACGACCAGCAAAACAGCAGTGTCGTTGAGGCATTATTTAATGTCTACAAAATGTTTTTATTCTTATATTTGTAAAATATCTATAAGATGAATTATATAATATATAAAAGATTATAAGGATTATTTAACGCTGAAAAGGTGAAGAAAACATTAAACATCTGTGAAAACGTTAATTTATTGATAAGAACAATATTTCGGAGCATTACCAAAATATTACATTTATCTGTCACTGTGTATGATTGGACGCTTGCCTCACCTTTGATATCTTCAAAATACTGTTAAAAATGCACTGCCATCTTTTTTTTTTTTAACCCAATTTTCTTCCACTTCCCATTGTGTGCAGCTGCGGCTCCCCCCAAAACTTCACAAACCCCAAACCTTCGTCTCGGGTAGATTTTACAAGCCGATGCTGCCTCTGGCTTGCACAATAAGGATCTAATCTGCTTCTGGATTTCTGCGAAGCTGCATTGTGGCAACGTGTGTTGTTAACAGCGCAAATAAAATTTGCACACCTTTAGAACGTTTAAGGTGCGCACATGCTTTCTGTTTGGCTGCTGGCATTGCAGATTGTGAGTTCTGTCTATCAAACGTTCGGAAACTGTAAAACTCCAAAAAATAAATAAATAAATAAATCCAACTGGAAATGGGACTCAGGGGAACTGTATATGTTTGTGAATATGTCACATGTGACCCTGACACTGCAGACAAGGCTGAGTGCCATTCCATCAGCCGGGGGAAAAATGGAAGGGTGGAGAAATGTTTTTAATTAAATTTAATTTTGTTTTATTTTATTTTATTTTATTTTTTAGGTTTAAGGCTATGATGTTCACAAAATCCGTCACTGAACATAAATTAATACGTGTCTAATCTGAAATCTGTCTTTATGGACATCACGCTTCTTCATCTTCTTCACCTTAGCCGCGATTGCGCTGAAAATAACGCCGCTTTTTAATTGTCTGTCCAGTAACAAAGAAATCGTTTTTTCAAATGAAAGGAACGAACAAAAACGTTACTGATCACTCTTGAACATTTGCAGATGCTAAACCAGGGTATTTCAATAAGATTTAGGATCGCACAGAAATGTAGTAGGTGGAACCCTAGGACGAGGGAAATTTGTTCCAAATCAATTCAAGACTGCTGACAAATCGCTAAACCGGAAGCTGTATTACGTGTAAATCCTCTCCTCCACCACAGTATTGTTTTATTTTTTATCAGTGTCATGCAGCATTAGGGATGAACAAGAGTTTACGCAAGTAACAGCAGCGGATGATTCGGACCAGACAATAAATGTGCAATTGAATCTTCTTTGGTTTACATTTGACATCAAATGAAGTTCATTACCCAACAACAAAACAATAAATTGCTCCAGAATTAGCCATGTCATTATTGTATTTTATATTTTACAGTGTAACTTCAGGGAGGAATGACTGGTTTGGAGAAAAAAAAAAAACTGAACAGAGTATGCCGCAGTGCAAGTCGGGCACCAGAGAGCGGTCAGGTGGCTGTACAGCAATGAGGACACACCAAAGACTTCTGGTCATAACATTGCATTTAAACCTTCTGACCAAAAGCGAAGACTCTAAAAACCTTTCCTCCAGTCTGTGTATTGGTGCGAAATCAAACCCTGCTCCCTCCTTCCTCTGGAATCTGAGCACTACTCAGCCATTTCCCCTGTCGAATACCCGCTCTGTTGAAATGACCGAAATGCACCTCTCAGACTTCCTATCCTTGCATTCTGCAAGCCGTGCCTTTTCTCTCTCTCTCTCTCTCTCTCTCTCTCTCTCTCTCTCTCTTCTCTCATCTGCTCCATTTATAATCAGGCCTCCTGGTTGCACGGCTTTGACTCATAGAAAAGCACGGAGAACCTCCCCCTGTACAATCCTCAACAAATCATTTCAAACGTGTGCTTTAAAAAAAAAAAACCCAACCAAACAAAATCTCCCCAAAAAAAAGTTTTCCCGTGTATCCGCTTGCCAACCGATTGACTAACATACATCTGGAGCCTTGCAATTCCTTCTTTTCTAGCATTGCTCTGGCAAACAGGAAGTTGCGCGTGACACGGCCTTTGATGTGTTTTGTAGGTCTAGGCAGCGTGGGTTGTTTGTATTTCCGCTCGGCTTATTATACATGTGCCATGATTTGTATGAAAATAGGCCCGAAACTGCGGCGGCTCAATTAGGCCCTTCAGCTGCAGGCAATTAGCCGTCTCAAGTGGGTGCTAATCTACACGGGGAAACTTTTCAAAGGGATGCGCCTCCTTAGGTTTGCACAAGCCCAGATGTGAAATTGCATTGTTTTGCACTTTTCATGTTGTTATATCTTTTGGCCAAGTAATGAATCACCACCAACATCATAATCATCCATCATGACGCTTGATTAGCGCACATTAATAAAAGATGTGGACTAATTTTTAGAGGCCGATGCTTCATTTCAGCAGAGGTGAAAAAAAAAAACCTCGCGATCGCAGCGGGAGCCCGATTGGAACGGCCAAATATAGGCTCAGCACCGAGAAATCCAAAAAAAAAAAAAAAAAAAAGGTCAGCTAAGCAAGTCTATCAATCCAGATTTGCCCAAGGAAGCCTAAGTGCGTATCAGAAATGTGAATTTGCTGTGAACTTATTTGGGACTGGAGAGGCTTCACATAAAAATAACATATTGCGCTTGAAGTTTCCGTTCCATGACAGAAAAACCTTCCCTTCCATTACCAGATTACTTCTTTATCCTGTTAAGCAGCGTTCAGGAAAACGAATGTCGTGTTCTTTGTTGACAGAATTGCTTGTACACACACACACACACACACACACACACACAAAACAAATTTATTTATTTAAATAAATCAAAGGTGCGCTAGTCAATTTCTTTTTCATTTCTTACTCGTACAAATAACCTGAAAGACAAGTCATGGGAAACGTGATAAAATATGAAGAAAACCCCTTTGGAAGAGCAAACTCTGGTTCAGAATGCTGGTTTACGCTTGGAAGTGTCTCCCATCAGTTGATATGTAGACACTTAACTCAACAGGCCGTGGTAGATCCAGGGAGCGGTGCTCCTTGAACACAGGAGAGGGGGGAACAACGATCAAATGTTGAAGCTGCATACGTAACTGTTAGAGAACTACAGTCGATCCTTTCATCTACGGACACCGCATTAACAGACATTGGATGCAACGGACAAAATCCGCTGGTCTGAATGCATAATCTATTAGCCAGAATGTCCGGTACGAAAGTTTAAAAATCTTGGGTGTTGCGATCTGAGTCCTGTAGATCAGCAATGGGCCGCTAGGTGGCGGTGGCGTGCGTGCTACTAGTTGCTTACAAGTGTCGGTTGAGCTGTGGTCGTTGTGAAGCAGTACTGTTGTTACGGCGATTATAGGTTGTTTTTCACTGTTTTTCTGCCCAGTGCTGTCATTATGCCACCTAAAGATAAGTCTAGTGGTAAAAGAAAGCGTGTCAATCTTAGTATTGGCCAGAAATTAGAAGTCTGGTGTTTGTGAGGAGTATGGTGTGAACACACATAAGGGAAATGACCTTTACAATTATATTTACATATTTATTTACATTAGTATTTACCTATTTATGTTGGTCGTTCTGCTGCTTGTCATGTGTACAGTAGTTGGGTAGCACTTTTATGGACCTTAGTGGTGTTTTTCCTTGGATTTCCACTATTTTAACCCCCCACACTAAAACACTTTACATCAACGGACTATTCAAGTCAACGGAAAACCTCTCTTGCTAACGCAAGGATCAACCGTGCATACATATTACACCTTTAACGTGTTCCTTATCTCTGTTTATGCAAAAACAAACCAACGGAGTAAAAACCCCTGCACTTGTTTGTGAAATCAAGACGCAGACTGAGACGCTTCCCTGATTTCTAATCACCAGAGGTGGTTGATTAGTGCAGGGAAAGTGTAACGTCCTCAGGTCTGTTTTAGACACTCATAGGCGACGTATGAAACAAGGTGGAGGGTATAGGACTTACCTGTGCCTTGTGACACTCTATACCATCACGTCGGGTAACGTGCTGCGGGCTCTGTTAAACAGACAAATGCACACGTTTGCTTATTATCCTATCCTTCCCATCAACTAAGCCCGTGTTCGACGGACAGCCTGCAAACACCTTTGTTGGAGAGAGAAGGGAAAAATAAAAGCCACGTTCCAAGATTTTAGAGCATTATTCCAAGGCTTTTCTCGGAGGGAATTATAACCCCACTTCAGCTCAGTGTGAAATGTTCGTGTGAGGCACTGTAGCACCGCGGAAAGAATAATAATAGTAATGATAAACAAAAAAAAAGACAAATTACTTTTCATATTAATCATTTGTTTGTCTTTTAGTGGTTTCATTTAAAGTGGTTCAATGTGATCGGACCATTTGAGCACAAGTTTACGTTGCATTAATTGCCTCCTAGCACGCACCAAGAAGAACGTGATTATTTAGTCGTCTCGTCTTGGTTCGCCGTAATTACCCCAGGCGTATGACAATTATTAGCAATTGCAGGTTTAACGACGACGTCGACTTGTTGCCTTTCCACACCCACAAAAGGAGCTGCACAGAAAAGGACTCTTTTTCATAGCCACACGGCCTCTACTAGTGAGAACCGCCGTGGCATTTCGAGTGACCTTCTCTCCTCTTCAGGCTTACAAAGGGTTGACAATTGTGGGAAAATTCCACTACTCTTCAAGTCTCTGCAAAATTCTCCGTAGCTGCACTGGACGGACGGATGAAGACCATTTCTGTACAAGATGTTCCCTTGCGCGGTGTTTTGACGACGGTTTCGGAGAGCGCTGGCTGACTCGTCAGTTTAAAAAGCTTCCATAGGTTTTGGATTGGGTTGAGACATGGTGACCGTGAAGACCACAGAGCATCGTGTTTGTCCTCATCAGAGCGTTCAGTGAGTCTCCGTGCCCCGTGGATAGGGGGAGAGGTCGTGCTGGAAGAAACCGCTGTTTATCAGGATAGAAATGCTTCTTCCTGGGATAATCAGTCAGAAGACCTTTTATTAATTTGTCGAACCAGTACTAGCCATTTGGCGTACAGCACACACGTGCTTGTCCACTTTTCGGGAATATGGTGAAGGATCACTTTCCGAATGACTTTCTTTCTTTATTTGTTTGTTTGTTTGTTTGTTTGTTTGTTTGTTTGTTTGTTTTTCTCCTGTGCTGAATTAATGATGAATTAATGCGATGTAGCCTTCCTGCAATATCGTGAAGTGTTCATGGTGAAGCTCTGAACACATCCTGCATGGATCTTTGCATTCATTTGAAGAACCGCCATTCTGTTTCTTCGTGTGTGTGTGTGTGTATGTGTGTGTGTGTGTATATATATATATATATATATATATCACTAATACAGGAGCATCTCGCTGCATTTGCGCTTTAGATTTTTTACGATTTTTCCAAACCCTATCCACTGAGGCTTTACATGACGATCTAAATGCACATGTCATACTAGTCACTGCTCCAGTGGAAAAAAATATTTCCCACTTGAACGGTCTTTGTAACTGCTCCCCTTGAACCGTCTTTCAAAGTCACTTAGATCTTTTCCTTTTGCCACGTCCGTACAAAATGGAGGCCCGCTCAGCATTCTTATACATGCTACAAAGCCTGGCGTGTTGTTCAGCGCATAACAGTACATATCGTGCAGTCCACACGTCTGGAAGTTTTCCCTTTCGTCTATGATCATCTATCCAGACAAGCCAATGTCGGAGTGTTCTTTATTCTTTTTTTTTTATCACCCACCGAAGACTTTTGTGGGAGTGCGGTGAGGAATCATTTCATTATCAGGATGCACTGTGTAAAAGTAGTCTTGTTATACTGCTTTTCAGTGATGTGTTATACAGCTCTGCTGCATGACATCTAAACAACCTCAAAGATATATAGAGAATCATTAGACAAGTCGCAACGCTGAAATATATAGTTTAGTGTGTGTGTGTGTGTGTGTGTGTGTGTGTGTAGTTGGATAGTTTGTGTATAAATTGATGGAGGACAATGACCTTGAGAGAGGCCCTAATGAAGCAAGAAACCACACTTGTATCCAAACACTGCTCACACCCTAATTAGGGCTGAGCAGCGTGACGATCGATATAGCGATACTATTTTCTGAAATATCATGATATTTTATTCATTCAGTTCAGTTTATTCATCTTCTGCCGCTTAATTCTGTTCAGGGTCGCGGGGGTGGGGTGGGGTGGGGTGGGGGGGAGCTGGAGCCAATCCCAGCCGACTTTGGGCGAGAGGCAGGGTTGCACCCTGGGCAGGTCACCAATCCACCACAGTGCCGACACGCAGAGACAGACAACCATTCACACTCACATTCACACCTACGGCCAATTTAGAGTAGCCAAATAACCTAATCCCCTCTGTGCATGTCTTTGGGCTGTGGGAGGAAACCGGAGTACCCGGAGGAAACCCACAAGGAGAAAATGTAAACTCCACACAGAAAGGCACCCAGGTCGACCCCAGGGATCGAGTCCACGACCTTCTTGCTGTGAGGTGACAGTGTTAACCACTAAGCCACGGTGCCGCACAACCCATAAAACATAGCACATCCTGGTCACTTGATGACATTGTTTTGTGGTGAGCCTGCGAGATCCGCACTTGTGAAGGTACACAGTGGTTCCATGGCCATGTTATGATGGTTAAAAAAGAGCTCTTCAAGTAGCTTTGAAGCAACACTAGATGTCATGGAGACGGCGTTTTAGCCGACTTTGTAGCTCTGTTTCTGCTCTGGACCTCGTTATGTTTCAGTCAGTCAGGTCCCCCAGGACAGATACTTTGTTTATTCACTCAGAATTTTGAAGAGAATATTTAAGTTAATAACATTTTTTTCAAGATTTGGTAAACCTGTGTTACCTTTTGCTTACAATACCTTTTTTGCATTGTTCATGATTCAGAAATGTTTTTTTTATTTGTCTTCTTGGTCATTTATTATTCTTCAAAGTTTATTTCAAAATGGCTGAGAATTAAACCGAATTGAACTCACTGTGGGTGGTGTGGTGGTTAGCGCTGTCGCCTCACAGCAAGAAGGTCCTGGGTTCGATCCCTGGGGTTGACCTGGGCGCCTTTCTGTGTGGAGTCTTCATGTTCTGCCCGTATCTGTGTGGGTTTCCTCCGGGTACTCCAGTTTCCTCCCACAGTTGAAAGACGTGCACAGAGGGGATTAGACTAATTGGCGACTCTAAATTGCCCGTAGGTGTAAATGTGGTGTAAATGGTTGTCTGTCTCTGTGTGTCGTCCTGTGGAGGATTGGTGACCTGCCCAGGGTGTTCTCCGCCTCTCACCTGAAGTCAGCTGGGATTGGCTCCAGCTTCCCCCCACGACCCTGAACAGGATTAAGCGGCAACAGATGAGTGAGTGAAATGACTGCTTTGTGAATAAAATCGAACTGTGACCAGACTATATTGTTGCTCCCCTGCAGTGTTACTATGTTGCTGAAAGTTTACGTCGTGTATCATAGAAATGTCTTGAATTGTAATAGCATTTTTTTTCTGGTCATACTGCCCATCCCTAACCCTGACAATAAATATTAACAGAAAGTCTTGAGCTGGGGGTTTGGAGCCGAAACCATTCAGTGCACACTTCTACAGTTCCTAAATGCTTACATTTTCAAGCCCCAGTGACAAGAGGTGTGTGTGTGTGCGCGTGTTAGATCTGTCAGCCGTAAGACAGTCTCATCTTCTCTGTAAACACTTTTGCTGTCAGCAATGGGTCTATTTCGGAAGGAGATTTTAATCAACGGTGTGCTGTGCTCGTGCGATGCGAAGCGATGCTCAGGCAGAGGCGATGCTTAACTCTCCTTAAAGGTCAAATACGGGAAGATTAGCTACTGAATACTTGATGAAATATTAGATGTGTTCTTCCCTCATTTGAATGATGCCATCAAGCTGCTATAACTGTATATTATATTATATAGTGGTTTCCCATTTTTCATGTCACTGTATTTTCGGGCCGTCCATCCATCCATCCATCCATCCATCTGTCTATCTCTTGGGCCATCTGAGAGTCTTGTTAGCACAATATCTCAAGAAGGAGTGGTTAAATGTTTTTAGGATTTACACCAATCAGTTGTTTTTTTACATTACAACTACTCACAGGTGAAGAGAGTAACATTGATTTGCTTTACAATGGCACCTGTCTAGGAGTGGGGTATATTGGGGAGCAAATTATGGCTCAGGGGGTAAAGACATTGGCCTACTGATTGGCAAGTCAGGAGTTCAAATCCAGGCCCCACCAAGCTGCCACTGTTGGGCCCTTGAGCAAGGCCCTTAACCTCAAAATACTCAGTTGTATAAATGAGATAAAAATGTAAGTTGCTCTGGATAAGGGCATCTGCCAAATGACAATAATGTAATGTAATGTAATATAAGCAAGTGAACTGTCGGTTGTTGAAGTTGATGTGTTGGAAGGAGGAAAAAATGGGCAAGCGCACTTTGACAAGGGCCAAATTTTGATGGCCAGAAAATGATGTTAGACAGCAGGTCTTGTGGGATGTTCCTAGTATTCACTGGTTAGTGCCTACCAAAAGTGATCCAAGGAAGGACAACCGTGAAACCGGCAACAGGGTCATGGGCGCCCACGGCTCATTAATAAGCACGGGGAGCGAAGGCTAACCCATCTAGCCCGTTCCTCCAGAAGAGCTACTGTAGCACAAATTGCTGAAAAATTTAATGCTGGCTATGATCGAAATGTGTTAGAACACACAGTCCACAGTCCAGCTTGCGGCATATGTCTGACTAGCTGCAGACTGGTCCCCTGTCCACCGCCAAAAACTCCTACTACGGCCAAGTGAGCTTCAGAACTGAACCATGTTGGCCTGGTCTGATGAATCGCATTTTCTTTTCCAGCATGTAGATGGCCGGGTGTGTGTTTGTTGCTTATCTGGGGAACTGATGGCCCCAGGATGTACTATGGGAAGAAGGCAAGCCAATGGAGGCAGTGTGATGCACTAGGCAATGTTCTGTTCAGAAACCTTGGGTCCTGGCATTCATGTGGACGATACTATGACACGTACCACCTATCTAAACATTCTTCAGGAATGCTTTGAGGAACCTGACAAAGATTTCAAGATCTTGACTAGGCCTATGGATTTCCCAGACCTCAGTCCATACGAGCATTTGTGGGATGTGCTGGACAAACAAGTCAAATGTCCACGGAGGTCCCACCATACAAACTACAGGACTTAAAGGATCTGCTGCTGGTGCCAGATACCACAGCACACTTTCAGGGGTCTTGTGGATTCCATGCCTCAATTGCAGGCCATGACTTTTGGTGGCACAAGAAGGACGTACAGTATTAGGCAGGTGGTTTTAATGTTATGCTTGGTCTGTGTACATGGAATTGTCATTGTGACCAGCAGATAAATTGGTTCAGTTGTTGAATTGCTCCAAGCAGGGTCAAGGTCACAGCAAGGTCAAGTGTCAGATATTTTTTCTTTGGTAGCTTCCTTTACATTTAAAGGATATAGTAAGGGTATTTCTGGTATATAATTTAGTAAGAAGCTGGAGTAGACTTATTTGTGGAGGAGGCATCCTCACTGATGCTGTCGACACTGAGGTTGGACTTTTTTCTCTCGGTATCATGGCCAGTGGTCTTAAATCCTGTTGCTCTTTATGGTCTAATATAGTTCAGGAATAAATCATGGGGCGAGGTGACGTGGTCGGTATCCTGAAGTTGATTATTTTTCTATATCAGCAAGTCACTCACATATCACAGATGTGTGGCACTGTGGTGTAGTGGTTAACACTGTTGTTTCATAGCAAGAAGGTCATGGGTTTCATCCCCTGGGTGCCATGTTGTGTGGAGTTTGCATGTTGTCCCCGTGCGGGTTTCCTCCGGGTAATCCAGTTTCCTCCCACAGTCCAAAGTTGACTGGGTGCTCTAAATTGTACGTGTAGGATCCCAGTTTAGGGGTCTAGCGATCCCACCCTATAAAATACCCTTCAGCTATGGAAATGTCAAGCGAGCCCGGTGGGGCTTGTTTGGCCCCTGATGCGCTACTCGACTGTGTGGGAGGACTATAGGATAGGATATACCAAATGTTTTTAACCAATACTAAATTTTCATTTCATTGATTAAAAATGACATCCATTTTGTATTTTTGATCAGTTTATAGCTACGTTTAACAACTGTGAAGCGTGTTCCTGTTATCTTTGCCCTCACTGGGCTCTTTTTTCATCTTGTCCCGTTTTTCCTCCCTCCAAAATTCAATAAGCAAAAAACAAACAAACAAAAAAAACCCTTAAATGAACAGCTTTATCTGTGACTTTTATTAAAGCCCTGACACTGGAGACTCCTTCCATCAGTGTTAAATAGTCGTCTCCTTACAGAGAGCATCACCGTACAAACGCTAATGTTTTGCTCGGTTTTTCCCCGTCCCTGTGCTGTTACTGTAGAGGCATTCATGTGTCAGAATGAGCAGCTTAATGTAAACTATTGAATAAGTAGCAGAGCTGCTTTCAAATTAAGAATCAAAAGCAGGGCGATACGGTGGTGTGGTAGTTAGCACTGTCACCTCACAGCAAGAGGGTCTTGGGTTCGCTCCCCGGGGTCGACCTGGGTGCCTTTCTGTGTGGAGTTTGCATGTTTTCTGCGTGGGTTTCCTCTGCGTACTCCGGTTTCCTCCCACAGTCCAAAGACATGCACAGGGGGAATTAGGCTGATTGGCTAGTCCAAATTACTCGTAGGTGTGAATGTGAGTGTGAATGGTTGTCTGTCTCCGCGTGTCGGCACTGTGGTGGATTGGTGACCTGCCCAGGGTGCAACCCCGCCTCTCGCCCAAAGTCATCTGGGATTGGCTCCAGCTTCCCCCCACAACCCTGAACAGGATTAAGCGGTAGAAGGTGAGTGAGTGAGAGAGAATCAAATGCAGTTATCACAAAGCGCAGGTACCAAACGTGTGACGTACTCAGCAAACGACTCGTTTCCACTTATGTCACGTTATGTCCTTGTAAAACCTTTCAGCTTGTTTTCTTTTTTTTTTCCCCCTCTCCGTTTCAGACAGCACACTCCAAGTCATTCCTTCCTCCATGGAAACATAAACTGTCCTTTGAAAACAAACAGCTATAATTTAGTCTCGTATTCCATTATGTAAATGTATAGGCAGTGTTAGTAAATGAAATACATCACACAGTGTTGTACGGTCCTCATTAACAGCACCACAAATAAAAAGAGCCGCCACCTCATTAATGCAGCAGCTAAAGGTGTGTGTTACAACTTCTGGCAGCCCTGTAAATCATTTTTATGACCAACAGGCTTCATGTTCTCATCTGTTATCACACATGCGGCGTGCTAATAAAGTACAAATCCATACGAGGGACAGTTTTCACACGGTGGCTTCTGTCTGTGTACTGTCCTCGCTTCTCAATATGACCAGCACGGTTACACAGCTGTGCGTCAGGATCTGCGTAAACAATATCGCACCGCTGTGTCGAGCAATCCGTCTCATATAACATCGTTTCCGCGTTTGTATTAAAAAAAAAAGAAATAACGGAATACAAGAGGACTTTATTGTTTGAGCTAGTTGCTGAGTAAAGGGGAAAAAGTGCAGAGAAAAAAAGATGATCAGAAAAAATTGCCACCAGGATGATTTAGAGCGTAAGCGCTGCAGTGTCCCGCCTTGTAAAGCTGTACTCGGAGTCTGGAAAAGCAACCAGTCTGCTGTGAGAGCGCAGTGTTTCGAGGTGCCTTCATCTGGTCGAGCTTTCACGGTCATGCTGCATGTTCCATAATTCAACATGGGTGCCAGAAAACACTGGTGAGACAGGGCGCACTTTGTGGACAAAGAAATGATGTGGGGTTTTTTTTGTTTGGTTGTTGTTGTTTTTTTTTATTTCTAGAGAAATGCCTGATGAAGTCATGGAATGTTCGTACTCTTTTCTCCAGTCTCATGTTTTTCCATCTTGCTCAGGGCTGACCGATACGACAACACGTTATTGATATCGTAATAAATTATAGCCGCTAGCAGCGATTAGGGGACCTCGTACCCGGTGCACATTTTTGTCACCAAGCAGCATGGTAGTATCCGGTGTGTGTAGCAAGCGTTGGCATTTGCATACATGTTGGCAATTTATATTACTTGTAGTTGTACTGGTTATGTGCACACTACAAGGAGTGACGCCTTAGGGGGGCGCTGTCGAGCCCCCTGGTCACACCCGGGGCCAAGCTTCTGCTCCCCCTTAGGTTCACGGCGCCTGATATGGACGCCGAGCTTTCATGGATGTTAAGGGCCCAAAAATGTGAAAAAACTTAGCGATAATAATAATAATAATAATAATAATAATAATAATAATAACAATTCCAAATACAATCGTGTCCTCCCACCCTCTGTGCTCGGGCCCTAATTATGTCAATTTTAAGATTATATTACGGATAATTTTTTTTTTCCATTGCAAATGTGCAGAAGCCGCTGATACGCTGTTAAAATCTTGGAGTTAATCTTTAAACTTGTAAAATATCTCAGTGTTTAAATATTAAAACCATGAAAAAAGAAACATTAAATGATATTGATAGATTTAAACTATCATCTAGAATCAATCATAATAAGTATTAATTACCGTATAGTGATCATTCGATCAGCGTCTGTATCGGAACACTACTGAATTGGTGGCGTTTCTTAAGTAAGTTTATGTAGTAGAACTCATGTTATGTTTATATCATATGGCCCGCCTCCAAATCTCGCCCGTGGACTTCAGGGTTAGTGACCGTCAGCGTGCGTGGGCGTCGTGGTGATGCTGCTTTTAAAGCCTGTCTCAAACCAGATTTCTTCCAGGTAGACGTCAAAACAAGACAACTGAGTCACTCAGAAAGGTCTCAGGGCAGCTGCCTTCGCCTTCTCGGACACGGCTTTGTGTGGAAATGCACTTTCACTTTTGTAACAGCTTGAGAACCTTTTAGTCCACAGGCATGTTCGGATTTAGGCACGAATTTGCCTTTTAGCAAACTACCCTTTTTCTTTTCTTTTCTTTTCTTTTTTTTCCCCATAAAATGTTGTCTACTTTCAGGGAAGGCACATCTGTTCCCGTGACCAAATATAACACACACACACACACACACACACACACACACACACACACACACACACACACACACCCACACCCACCCGTACACACACACACACACAGAGAGAGGGAGAGAAGCAGTGCAGAAATTCTACAGCATTAACCGATGTAGTGTAGATAGATTTTCAGCGATCAATTGAAATAGTAGGCACTCGCACATGGACAGAAGTATTGATTAAAGGCTACAGACGACAGATAAAATGCTAAGCCTCATCAGGGCGGTGTACTGCCCAATGCGGTTGTGCAGGTTTGCGGTAACTGTCTGAGACATCGGCAAGAGGAAAGCGAGAGGAGCGCGTCAAGTTGTTGGGTTTTTTTGGTTGGTTTTTTTTTTTGGGGGGGGGTTGAACACAAATCCAAACCCCCCCATAAACAAGACAGTCCCGCCGAGCACACAGCATGATTCAGTCTGTATCATTAGTATTCCAGAGCGGGATCTACTTTTAAAAACGGCAGGCGCTATGATTAATCAATCATAATTTGCATCGTAACCAAGATGCTCAGATCGCTAATTATGATGTTTTTGTTTTTCCTCCCCACGACACGTTGTTTAACAAACCAGACCGGACAAGCCCCCGCTAACGCCGTATGAACCCGAACAGATAATAACGCTTTGTCAGGATTGTCCCATCGGACTAATCGGCGTCTGCTGGAACCCACAACACATCCTTCTAATTTAATCGCGAACACTTTTCGATTGGATTGCTCATTTTGCCCGGGACGCCCGCCGCGGCGTCCGTGCTCCCCGCTAATGCTCTGTCTCGTTCTTTTCATCCCAAACAAAGCCATTCTTTTCGGAATCCGCCGGCCTTTTACTCGAATGACGCTGTTTGTTTCATATTGACCCGAGCACAACAAGACCAATTGCATTACAGGCAGGCGAGCACCGGTGCGCTCTAAAGGTGCACACACTGAAATCTCTGTCTGATATTTTTTTCCCTGCTCTTTTTTGTACCTCAGTCACATTCTTGTCTTCTCTCTCTCTCTCTCTCTCTCTCTCTCTCTCTCTCGTTCTCTCTCTCTCTCTCTCTCTCTCTCTCTCTCTCTCTCGTTCTCTCCCTTCCTCCCATAGGTGCAATAATCGAACCCAGTGTATTGTCATTACGGGAACGGATGTCTTCCCTGACCCTTGCCCAGGAACTTACAAATACCTTGAGGTCCAGTATGAATGTGTCCCTTATAGTAAGTATGAACCATCCTTTTTGTTCATGCAGAGTAAGCCTTGGGTTTCCTGACATGTTAAGACCAAGCCATCTTAGAAATATGTACGAAGTGGAATTGAAACGGGCCACACAAGGGAACTCAGTACCTAAGGTGCTATTTTATTGTTTCAGCTAACCGTGATTTTTTTTTTTAAAATTGTTTAATCATTTTGGGGAGGTATTTAGTTTAATAAGTGGTGTAGAATAGGCTCAGAGAAATATATATTCACACACACACACACACACACACACACACACACACACACATATATATATACACAGTACTGTGCAAAAGTCTTAGGCACCCTATTTTTTTTAGTACAAATTTTATTCTAGGTATTTA
>JAQMCW010000007.1:5640618-5661544 GCA_030068335.1 Chrysichthys cranchii
CCCTCTTTTCAGCATTTTTTACAATCGAAAACTCAAAAGACATTCTTAAGATAGCATCCACTGAATAAAAAAAAAAATCATATAAAACTCGCGGGCCGCATTAACATTAAACTTTTATATTGTCCTGCGGGCCACAAAATATCATCCCACGGGCCGCAAGTGGCCCGCGGGCCACGAGTTTGAGACCCCTGTCTTAGGTGGATGCAAAGAAATGCCGTGAAGTAAAAATGACTTCAAAAATCACAAAATTAAATCTCTCACTCACTGATCTCCTGATGCGTAATCCTGTTCAGGGTCGCGGGGGGACGCTGGAGCCGATGCCAGCTGACTTCGGGTGAGAGGCGGGGTTACACCCTGGGTAGGTCACCAATCCACCACAGGGAGACACACAGAGACAGACAACTATTCACCCTCACATTTGCACCTACGGGCAATTTAGAGTAGCCAATTAGCCTAATCTCCTCTATGCATGTCTTTGCACTGTGGGAGGAAACCGGAGTACCCAGAGGAAACACACATGGACACGGGGAGAACATGCAAACTCCACACAGAAAGGCACCCAGGTCGACCCCGTGGGATCGAACCCGGGACCTTCTTGTTGTGAGGCAACAGTGCCAACCACCACACTAAAGCGCCGCCCTGAAATTAAATCTTTCTACTTAAAAGAAGAAAAAAAAAATACTACGACCCTTTGTTTTTTTTGTCTTAAACAGTAGTCCTGGGTTCAGCGTGTACAGCTTTAAAAGGAAATGAGCTGTACGTTTTTCTGATCATGTTGGAGAATCTGCTCCGGTTCTTCTGGAGACTTTGACTGTCGCACTTATTATTTTTTTATTTTTTTGCACCAAAACCCAGGAGGCTTCGTAATGTTTTTTTGTCTGAAAAGTACTCTCTTATGTAACATGTTGCGACCTTTATTGACTCACAAAGATTTTTCAAATCCAAAAAAAATTGTTTTGTTTTTTTTGGTTTTTTTTGGATGAAAGGAACGTTTGGACGTCTAAAATATTTTTTTGTACTGACTCAATAACGCAGAGTTGATAAAAGAAAAAAAAATCAATATCTGTGATAAAATTTGTACTAAAACACAGGGCGCCTAAGACCCTTGCACAGGACGACATTTAGTCGCTTTCTCAAGCGGCGCAACCAAGTTAGGATTCGAATAAAAACCCAAGAAAGAAAGCTCAGATGTAGCGGTTTCGCCAGCACAAAGATGCGACGTCTTTCATTTCCAAAGACAAAGATGGTATTTAGTGGGAACGAGCTTGTGCGAATGCTCGATTGCGGATTAATAAAACAGAAACAAAAGAACACAGTGACGCCTAGCAAGTTTCCATGTTGGTCGTGTTGAGCAGAAAAAGCCCTGGACGTTGAAACCTACCTTCCCATGTCATGACATGTCGTATGTGTGCACTCCTCTTTACAACCATGCACTCGGGGCTTGACGTACGCTGGGGGTCTGGCAGAAATATTTAATCGCCAGCAGAACATCCAGTACCGTGTTTTCTTTCTTTTTTCTTTTTTTTTTTTTTTGGATCGTACACAGGTTGAGTGTCAGGGGGGAAAAAAATGGCTCACGAGTAATGAGCATTTGAGCACAGGAGGCAGAGTGTCCAACACACTGATCCGGGGAAACATCAAGCTTCTCAGGGTGGAGTGTCTGGAGCAGTTTTCTGCAGTCAGGATCGAACCAGAGCTCTCTCCACCCGGTCAGTCGAGACTAATTCACAGTAGGTCATGACCAAGCTCAAAGAGAAAGCTCTTTCGCACACACACACACTGGACCGGAATCTCTCACACACTCTCCGGGGCTATTATCAGCAGGCTGCCAGACTAAGCTGTTTCCATCCAGCTGGAGGTAGAAGATATTGGGCAGTATTTATTTAGATTTAAACACAGCGTGATTGAACAGGCCTACGTTGTCAGTGCGGACTATTTACGTACTTCAGCCAACTTAGTTTTCCTTTTTCTTTTTTCTTTCTTTCTTTCTTTTTTTTTTAGTTTTTCGGGGTTTTTTTTCTTTTTCTTTTTTCTTTTTAGGAAGCACACTTTATATAACTTTGAAATGTGGGCAGTGATTAACGAGCGTGAATTGGCAGCAACAAAGAAGACGGTGACATTTATCAAAGCAGGGATGGCGTTATTGACGTTCGTGCTCTCCTGATAGGATGCCAATTTAACTGCGGGGAAAAAAAAGAATCTCGAACCCATTTTGTGACAGAAGCCTCCGTCTCGCGGTACGGCCCTTTCGGAGCGTCGCAGCGAATGCGTGTTTCCCCCGTGCGCATTTCAAAACCAATGAGCGTTTTTGTCCATCACGTAGTGTCGTCTAAATGGGTGTGCAGTATAAAAATACATGTCCCTGCGTTGAAGGCTAATTGAGCATGCTTGAAAAGAGCAAACACAAGCATTGTTGTTCCATCATTAATGCTCCTGCTATGTGGTGGGAATAAAATGTAGGTCATAAAGAAAGGGGGAAAATAAAAGAAAGAAAGAAAGAAACGTCTCCATATTGCTCTCGTTCAAGAGCTCTATTCGGAATCGAACATTTTCCCGCACTGGAAATTGCATCACCCTGTAAGATATTAAGTAAAAAGCAAACCAACTTATCTGTCTCTCAGCTCCGCCTATCTCAGACGCCACCTCGGTGCCAGCGCCACCCCGAATGACAACCACCGCAGTGACGACGACGACGGCACAGCATAGAGGCCTGACAACAACCATAAACACTACAGGGACCAGGGTCGGCAACAAGCCCCCCAAACCCCCAGCGGCTCCGTCCCGAACTACCACGCCTCCGTCCCTGGAGTCGTTCCCTTTGCCCAAGCGCTTCTGTGACAGCGTGGAGCGAAGAGACATCCTGTGGCCTCAGACACAGAGGGGCATGCTTGTGGAGCGACCGTGTCCCAAAGGAACCAGAGGTACGTGTGTTTGCTTCACCGTATGCAGTTCATTTACAAGAGCCATTAAGCAAAACCCTTTCAAAGATGAGGTCTTTTTTTTTATGTTTTTTTTCCCCCCATTACATTTGGGAGTGCTGTACGTTTTAGACAGATGTTTGTACTAAATAACTGATGGGAAAACTCAGATATGTAATAGCAGTGTATGAAAATGGGGTGCACAGAGAAATAAATGTGTGAAAATATGGTTTTATTTTTTTCAGGCACTGCCTCGTACCTGTGTGTGCTCTCCACCGGGGCCTGGCACCCAAAAGGCCCTGATCTAAGCAACTGCACCTCTCACTGGGTCAATCAAGTGGCTCAGAAGGTTGGTATTAGTCTGAGTGCACGACACCAGACATGAAAATATCCCTAATAGCGCAGAGAGTTTGCCAAGTTCCCCGTCATGAATGTAAAACAGTCCCCTGCTCCAAATTTTGAGCACACGCTTCTTACGATCATTGGGTGAGATTGGGAAATGTAGCCTCGAGCTACCCAATAGGGTGCCCCGCTGCTCGGTCTGATAAAGCGCATCTTCAGAATGCGCGCTCTTAAAGGGCTAATGTGCTCCGCGAGCTGAAGTTTCGAATGGGCTGCCATTAGACACAATGGACTGCCCACACCTCACGCGACAGCAAAATGAACTTTTTTTTTCCCTTCCAAAGGGGGGAGGAAAAAAAAAAAGAAACCCTGTCTAATGCGCACAGGATGTGTTATCAGTTTTTAATTACTAAGCGATGGCTCGTGGGTGCTGTTAGCGAAGCATATTTCCTCACAGCGTGAAGATGTCATAATTAGGGGCGAGAGGCCTGCAGACGCAGAATGATATTTCTCAGCTCCTGCTGCGCGGCTAATTTGCACAATCTTTCAGATCCGGAGCGGGGAGAACGCAGCCAACCTGGCCAACGAGCTAGCTAAGCACACCAAAGGACCCATCTTCCCCGGCGACATCAGCTCCACCATGAGGCTCATGGAACAGCTGGTGGACATCCTGGATGCACAACTGCAGGAGCTGAGGCCAAGCGAAAAGGACTCCACCGGGCGGAGCTTCAACAAGGTAGAAGTGGATTTATCTTTGGCTTTATGGCTTTACACCCCATTTTGAAATCGAGGCACATGGAGCTGATTCAGCAACTACACGACTTAACCCTCTGTTGTTGCACTTATTGCTGGGAATAACACACACACACACACACACACAGAGAGAGAGAATAGTATATTACTTTTACTTACAGTTCACCGAAAAGATCAGAGGAATTCTTTTAAAAAATGCTTTCTCAACTCTCTTGATGTCGAGACGAATCTAAAGCAGTGCAGATTGCATCTGGCGGAGATTTTTTTTTTTTTTTTTTTCTTTTTTAACCCGGAACAGCTTCACATTCACTGTGTTGTTTTTTTCCTTTCTTTCTTGTTGGTTCTCAGCTTGTTTCTATAAGCTATTACTCCATGAGAGATAATTAGGGTAATATTATTTCTGGTACCACCAGCGATTACTATGACTTCAGAGGGTTAAATCCTCATTTAAGCATTAGAAATTTGGCACACTGCTGGCGTAATAGTCTGCAGTATATTGATTCCGATTTCTTATTCTTTTTTTTTTTTTATTTAATTTTTTTTTTCTTTTTTTTTTTTGGCCCGACACCACCTTTCAAATTTGGCCTTAATGCACGTAAGAGAATGAGCAAATCGAAACAGCTCATTAGTGTTGCTGAAGTCCATGTGGAACAGTGATGTGTGTCTGAGGGCCACTGTTTTCTAATGCATTTCTTTCTTTCTTTCTTTCTTTCTTTCTTTCTTTCTTTCTTTCATCTGTCTTTTTTGTCTTCTTTCTAATATAAAAAAGCTCCAAAAGCGAGAAAGGACATGCAGGGCATATATGAAGGTATACTTGTGCCAATGGTACCATTTTTCTTTTCTTCCCATGTCCCTCCTCCTGCTCCTCCCTCTTTCCCTGCCCCTGCTCAGCGGCATGTTTCACTGCCATGCAGCCTCTCATTTTCTCCATCACTTGATGAATTTTTGATCTATCAGTGCCCTCCAAAGCTCATGCCAGCTATACTGTGGCTCGGAACCATTACCTCTTACTAATCAGTGCCGTTTGTGTCCTGCTGTGGTACATGGTCGTGTGTGTCAGCGTTTGATTTGCAGCTTGGCTGTTTATTTCTTTCTGTATCTGAATGGCTGCGAAATGTGTTGCTTTCTATCTAAGAGCAAGATTGTGAATGATTTTATATTTTTATATGTATATGTATAACAGTGAACTATGAGCATCCAGCGATCTTTAGATGGCAAAGGCTCTGAGCAAATCAGCTTAAACCAGCAGATTATTTTGTTCAGTTGAACTGTTTGCAACGTACGCTCGATAGTTTGCATCGTACAGCAGCGTGTGAGGAGAGAATTAAGGCACGATTACGGCGCAGTACGTAACTGGACAGTGACACGGTTCTCGTTGGCCGGGCCTCCTGTTCCAGCATGTTACCTTTTGAAGAAAACAACACCTGTGATACGAGCAACATACATAACCAGGCATAAATTTTCATTATAGTCTAAAGTCAAATAAAGATATCCCAGAGCTCAAACCACTGCCTTCACTTGTGCACCAAGCGTGCCTCTCCGTCAGGGTAGGATGACGCAAGTTCTCCGTTCCGTTGGCCATTGCGTTTAATTAAATATTAATTACTAAGCTAATAATAAAAATATGAGGAGTGAAAAATGAATGGAGGAGGGCTGGGTTGGAGGAAAAGGCAGTGATGGGGTACTATTTGTTGCCACAATGTGGGGGAAAAAAATTGAACGTGTGTGATGAAAGAGCATCAGTAATGGTGGAGTAAAGGGCCAGAGGAATTAGCGTAACACTAGTTCCATGCAAGGTCGCTGAAACGTCTTATTGAGACGTGCAATGAGTTCCAGCTTGTATTGAGTTCCTGAATAAGGAAAGTGAGGAGCATCACACTGCTATGCTTACTAGCTGAGCAGTGAAACACTGTGGCATGGGACATGCATGACGGCCATCGAGGCACCGGACCCCAACCTCATCGAGCATTACAGGCCTGGTAGCGTTTCTAGACAAGCGTTAAACCTGACCATTTTATTTAAGATGTCACTTTATGCGGTGAATTATGATCCTGTGAAACGAGACAACTCAGAATAAAACGAAGCGCCCTTCCTATTCGGTTCATCCAATATAGGTGTGTTGTGCCTTCTTTGGCACTCAGAATCGCATAAAGAGGTGACGGATGCGTTCGAACACACCCGAAAACGACCCCATTGTGCGTTTAATGCAAATTGGATGGCTGCGCAATCTTGCGACGTCTAGCCCTTTATACTTTATACCAAATGTGCTTTTATTGGGTCGAGATATGGAGGTTAAACAGACCACTAAAGCTATGAAAGAAATAGCTGTCACGCTCCTGCAGCCGTTCAGTGACGATACATGCCTGGAGATACGGTGCATTATCGTGCTTTATGTGCATGTGTGGATAAAGTGTAACCGCAGAGGGATGAACGTGTGCCAGGAAGACATTACCCACCCCATAGGAGCCGGTTCTCCGGCGGAGAAAATCTCAGAGTTTCAGAGCGAGAGCTGCACAATTCCTGGACAAGTCACCTGCTCTGTATTTTTCCGCACACTACAGGGAACATTACCATTATGTATAATAACAGGAACGGGGGGAAAATTACATAACGACTGCCATTTTAGCATGTAACAAGTGTATACACAAAAAATAAAAAGAAACAAGAAAAAAAGAGAAAAAGCAAACATGCAGGAGGTTGAGTTTCTTGAGCCTGCTAACATTTACATTAATGTGCCTTTTTAAAAGCTTTTTAAGTGGCGTAGCAGCAGTCCCACTGTCACAAGGTTCAGATTCACACCTCAGATCTATTTTTGCCATTGTCACAGGCGGGATTTCACTAGAAGCACACGCTATGCAGCGCAGCAAGCTTCATTAGAGGAACTCCGAGTCTGCAGATGAGTTCCAGCTCTGGTGCAGGAAATGAACAGGTTCCTGGAACTATAGCCCAGGAAGCGTGGAAACGTGACTTGATTTCTCAACACATCAGTACCATCGTGATAAGTCGTCTCCTGACGTCAAGCTGTAATCCTTTTATCGGAACGATTCAAAGGAAATCTTGATTTGTCTCAGGCCGGGCGACTTTCCCGCGTTTGCGATTTTCTCACGTTGTAACCCATTCGAGACAGCGTCCCATAAGTACGACTGAGGTGGCCTTCGGTGGACTGCGATGTTTAATTCAGACGTGATTAGCCTGGTTGTGGTCCGGCTGCTTCCTTGCACGATTATTTCCATCCTCTTTTGACCTCTCTGACGAGCCGTTTTCATGCACAGGGCCTCCTGGACTATTCTTTTTCCTCCATTGGTAATAATCCTTTGAACTGGTTTTGTGTGAAAAGCTCAGGACAGCTGTTACTGTCAGGAGATACCGGACCAAATTTCACACCACGTTGAAAGTCAGTAGGGTCATATAAATAAGTAAAAGCAAAAAACATTTAACAGCTTTAACAGAAGTAACTGTGAGAGACTGAACATATCGCTTTTCCACATGGTCCCCATGCAAGACAATGCATTTGTCGTATCGTTCAGCTAGCTACTCAGAAGACGTTTTTCGCCTTCTCCTGAAGCCAGGTGAGCCCCGCTTCCTTTACTTCATCATCAGAGGTGAATCTGTGACCGCGCTGCACCTCCTTCAGTGGCCGAAGGTGTGATACTGGTTCGGCACCAGATCCGGGCTGTAAGGAGGACCTGGGAGACGTTGGAACCCGAGCCGTTGCACTGTCTCTACTGTCCCTGCTGCTGTATGAGGACGTGCATTGTCATGGTGCACTAAGACTGTGTTGGACAGCATTCCTCTAATTTTCCTGTGAATTGCAGGTTTAAGTGCGTTTTCCAGCAACGTACAGTAATGTGCACTGTTCACTGTTTGTCCATGCGCTTGGAAATGCACCAGAATAGGGACGGTCTTGTCCCAAAAGAACGTTAACATGATTTTCTTGGGGGAGGACTGACTTTTGGATGTCTTCTTCACCGAGAAGACGGATGTCTCCACTCCATGTTTTGTTTTTTTTCTCTCCGGGTTTCACGTAATCTAAAAACGGCCTGTAGTTGTTTGATTCTCCCCTATGAACATCCTGCAACAGGATCCTCTAGCTCTCATTGCAGAGTTTATTTAGAAATAACTAATAAAAAAATAATAATAATTTGTAACACAGTGACAGTTTGCATTTACAGTCGGGACATTTCTATGATGTTTAGGGTAAATCCGGCTCGCACCGCAGTCAGTTTGTCACCTGTTGTTCGTGGTCACACGTCAGTGACGCTAACGCATTTTTTGGAGTGATTAAAAAAAGGTGCAAAATTGACCAGCTCCCAAGGAGGCAAGCAGAACCGATGGGACTGGAGATGTTAAAAGAGCACACACACACACACACACAAAAAAAAACAAAAAAAAACGGCTCAGGCTTGTGAAGTGAAGAGCCGCAACAGGAAACCCTGGTACTAGGAGTAGTCAGACACCAGTGTCAACAGCAGCTAGCGGCAGCAGCCTGCAGGTATGAGTAAGAAAGACAGATGAAGAGCATGAGTTTGGAGCCACATAGCAAATTGCAAAATCCCAAGCAGACTGCGGGAGACACGGCTGCGTCGTGGAGCAGGGCGGATCAACAGACGAGTTCTTTCGCGTGGCGATGTTGAGTTATTTGTGCAGTTATAATGTTGTTTTGTAAGAGCCAGGATTCTCGCATACATTTGCATGTTATTAGCACGCAGGGAAGCGGGACGTGCATAAGCCTGCTCGGGGTGTTTTGGAATAATTACCGATGTATTGTGCAGTCGACATCTCCTGACCCCCCACAGTTTGCGTGAGTACCCCCTACTACACACACGTTATCACTGCAAGCCTTGAGCTTATTAAAACGAAATGCCCTCGGACTACGGCGCAGCTTTGAACGCTAGCGTCTCATGTTAGGCGCTGATTTAGTTAGGTCCCCTGATGAGCCATTAAATCAGTGGTTCCCTTGATAATAGAACTATATGTATATAATAACGCAGATCAGACAGGGGTGTACAGCGCGCACGGCGTGCGGCGGAGTGAAGCAGGGTCAGGCTTACAAGGCACACAGGTCAAAGTAAACGTATTCTTGAAGCAAGAGGCCGGATCTTTTAAGGTACGCTCATATTGGGCATCGAGTGAAACAGGACTGCGTGTTGTGCGTGAAGAGCACAGGCACTGGCAGTAGGTAGCTCAGGGGGTTAAGACACTGGACTACTGATCGGAAGGTCGTGAGTTTGAATCCAAGCACCGCCAAGCTACCAATTTTGGGCCCTTGAGCAAGGCCCTTAACCTCAACTGCTCAGTTGAATAAATGAGATGAAAAAATGTAAGTCGCTCTGGGTAAAGGCGTCTGCCAAATGAAGCTAATGTAATGTAAGAGGACTTTGTAATTGCCAAGTCACCGACATCTTAATTGTGGTTGATGGAACATTAGCAGCTGGGCAGTTCATAGAAGAATAAAGCGTGATTGCTTAGTGGAGATGGTGAACATCCATATGTGAGAAGGACCTGCTACGATATAAACAAACAGCGCACAGCCAGTGTGTGTGGGTAAGAGACGCAGCGTGCGGTCAAGCTCGTTTCAGGATGGACTGCGCCGCGCTGCTTGTTTAGAAAGCTGGGTTCTGTCAATACGTGACTGATTTGTTTGTTAAAGCGCAGTGTTTGTCTCCATGCGGGGAGCATAGTGCTGTCACTGTTGGATCGCTGTGGCCAGTACCGGGCTGCACCACGGTGGTCGGGCACTTTCGCTTTCGTGCGACGTGCTACTTCACCGCTCACTTTGGTGTTTTGGAATCTTGCGATTAAAGGTATGCGCCGAATGCGAATGCCTTCAAAATAAACCCTGGTGTTCAGCACTTCCAACTCGGTGTCATGGTTTCGTGTAAATTTCCGCGCTGAAATTGCGGTGCTGAAGCACAGGGCCAAAACACTAAAACCCGTATTGCTGTCCATGTTTCTCCCAAGCAGCATTTTTATACTTTTTCCCCCTCCCCCTCTATCTGTTCTTTCCTGATTTGTGCTTGTGGTGGATGGAATGTGCTTTTATGCAGAATGAATCAATTTTTTAAAAAATTGATTAACCAAAACATGGTGGTCATGGTGTTAAGGCATGCATGTCTGTTTCTGTGGGCATAGGCTATCTGGCATTAGTCCAAAGCAAAAGCTGTGACCTTTGACCTCACTGTCCTAAGCGCTAACGTGACAGTTCTTTTCCGGTTGCAGGCTATTGTGGATACCGTGGACAACCTGCTCCGGCCAGAAGCACTGAAGTCTTGGAGAGGCATGAACGTCACAGAGCAGACTCACGCTGCCACCATGTTACTGGACACTCTGGAGGAAGGAGCCTTCGTCCTTGCGGACAATCTAATGGAACCAGCGATAGTGAAAGTGCCAGCTAGCAATATAAGTGAGTACTGCCAATAAATGCAGCTAATCTAAAATATGGCTTTCTTCCCGCATTGGGATTTCGAGTCTAGACGTTTGAGGAGCGCTCGCACGTGCTTCATGTTTCTAAATAGGAATCGTATTTGGATCAACTCATGTCCGTTGCGCTGCTGAGTAATTATGCGGCGCCGAAAATCCATTCTTAATTTAATTACACGCAAGGCGGGCATTTGGGATGTGACCTTAGTAATACAGACACCGAACAGACAATGCTGCGTTCAAGATACTGAAGCCACAGTACACTTAAAAAAAAAAAAAAGAAAAAGAAAGAAGTGAAGCCAAAGCATGGCGAGGAGCGTCAGCAGCGCCGTACTGCACGACTACCTTCGGTTACGTTTTCTGTAAAAGATGTTGTTTAAGGCGAACTCTTCCACCAGTGAAAAGAAAGGAATCCATTTTGAAAAACTAGCGCAGCCCGCCGATCGTCGACGTCTCACGCGAGCAATAACGCCCGCTGATTTTCAAGGGCACGAGATGCGTCCGCGCTAACGGAGTCCGCCATTAATATCAGCCCTGAGAAATGGAAATAAGTGCTTACGATCAGACAGTAATTGTTTGTACCCGGTGTTTTACGCTTTGAGAGATAGTTCCCCCAAAATGCATATCCAAAAAGATCTTTTTTTTTTTTTTTTTATTCATGTATTTGATTTTATTACATGTGCAGAAATCCCCCTGGCGCCCACGCAGTCCGTTTTTAATGACGGGACATTTGTGACGGTGTGGGATTTTTTTTTTGTGGCTAAATTTTGTTAGCAAATTGAATTCATTTCGCGCGTGATATTTTTCATTTGTTCTTTTTGTGTGTAACACACGTCGAATGCAGGACCGGTGAGATACGAATAAATAAGAAACTCTCAGTACAGACTCCTTTTTCCTTTCTCTCTCTCTCTTCATCTAGTCCTGGATGTGTATGTGCTGAGCACAGATGGCCAGGTGCAGGACTTCAAGTTTCCCCAGAGCAGCAAGGGTGGTATATCTATCCAGCTGACAGCCAATACAGTTAAACTGAACAGTCGGAATGGTAAACACACACACACACTCACACACACTCACACAGAGGCAGCAGTGGTAAAAGGAGCGTTTATAAAGCATGAGCATTGTTAAGTGCCACTCTACATGTTTTGCCTGTAACCATGGTGGAGGAAACTGTCAGGTTTTTGTTCCTTTTTTTTTCCCCAGCGTGTTTCGGTCTAAAAATATCCGTCTGCAGTTCTAGCATAGGTAACTTATTTCAGGTGCCTTTTTCATTTAGTTGATTACTGCTTCAAAAACATGCGTTTTAAACCCTGAGCAATTTTGGACCGGTCTGAAAATAGATGTGTAATAAATGTGTATCAAGAAAACTGTTTGTGTGTACGTGTGTGTGTGTGAATCTGGTGAGGTAATCATGTATTTCCGCAGTCCCATTATGTAAACCACAGCTAGGAAGTCCGTCTTAAGAGGACTGAGTGGAATTCATACAATGAATGACCATATTGAATGTCCGTGTTGATCGTTCTGTTTGCTCCTTTCACATGGCTGCCGTCTCTCCATCGTGCTCCGTTCTTGATTACTGTGTCATTACAAATCAGTTATGTATTTAAAAAAAGAGAGAGGAAGAGACCTGGTCTTTATGAGAGGCCGTGGTCTTTATTTGCTTGTTTGCTTGTTTGTTTGTTTGTTTGTTTATTTATTTATTTATTCCCTCGTGCCAGATGAACGCTTTGCTCCTGTGGTGGGTGCGCAGGGCAATATGTTTCCTTCCCTTCAGGAGCACAGCACACCAACTTATTGATTTCAGACTTATAACACAGCACTGACGCCATCCCTTAGGCGAGACTGTCTAAAGACTTTTAGTCGTATTAATAACGCCGGAACGGTGGGCATGACTCGGCATATCTAGGGAGCTCCTGGATCTCAGCAGTTTTAGCTCAGATATTGCAGCCCTGTCTGAAGCCGTTCGTCTCAGAACTTCTCCTGTACACACTTTTCTTTTAAATAAAATTCCTGAACTTTAGCTTTGTGTCTCTCACCGCTGACTTCTTCTCACTTCATCTGTAGGGCTACAGAGCACCAAGTGGAATTCTTTGTACATATGGACTCTCTCTTTCTCTCTCTTTCCTTCCATATATATACACACACACACACACACAGAGAGATGAGAATCAAAATTAAAGCCGATTTTTTAAACATATATATTACATGAAAACCTGGAGAGCAAAAGTCAGTCGTCCCCCAGGAAAATCAGTTAACATCCTTTTGGGACATAAAGGGGCGTATTCTCATGCATTTCCAAGCGCATGGTAAAACTATGAAGAGTGCAAATTACTGTGCCTTGAACATGAACTTCAACCTGCAATTCACAGCAAAAGAAGAGGAATGCTGTCCAAAACAGTCTTGCTGCACCATGACAATACAGATCCTCATACAGCAGCATAGACAGTAGAGACAGTGCAACGTCTTCCGCGTCCTCCTTACAGCCCGGATCTGGTGCCGAGCCATTATCACATCTTCGGTCCACTGAAGGAGGCGCTGCGCGGTCACACATTCACCTCTGATGATGATGTAAAGGAAGCGGGGCTCACCTGGCTTCGGGAGCAGAAGAAAAATTTCTTCTCTGCAGGAATCCAGAAGCTAGTTGAACGATGTGACAAATGTGTCGTCTTGCATGGGGGACTTTGTGGAAAAGTGATATGTTCAGTTTCTCACGGTTACTTCTATTAAAGCCGTTAGTTGCGTCGTCTCACGTGGGGTTTCACATTTAAAGCCTTTCATTTTTGATTCTCCCTCCTCTACGTATATATTCACACACACACACACACACACACTCCTGTATGTATAATTCATACCTGTTGTAAGCTGCCGAAACCTAATCTTCGTAACTCAGTGCCTAACCCCTTTCATGTTGTTTTAATGTCCAGGTGTTGCCAAGTTGGTGTTTGCGCTGTACAAAAACCTGGGCCAGTTTTTAAGCACAGAGAATGCAACAATCAAACTGGGCAGCGAGGCGAATGGCCACAACCTCACCGTGGCCGTAAACTCCGATGTCATCGCTGCCTCAATCAACAAGGAATCCAGTCGAGTCTATATAACTGAGCCAGTGCTTTTCACCCTGGAACACATTGATGTGAGTCCCATAGCTAAACAAACCCAGAAGGAGCATTGGGAAAACCGACCGGAAAAGATAAGGAGACTGTAAACTCTGCCTCGATTTTAAATACCCTGTGAGGTCAGGAGGAGTTTGTTAAAGCCATTGAACATGAAATTAACTAAGAATGAACTGTTGATTATTCGGGGGTCTTGACGAAATTCCTAATGAATACTAATTTGTTTGTCGACATTAGGATGTAAATGATACAATTTCCCCCCTTTTTTTTTCCCGCCGATTGGAAAATTAACTCCCAGATTAGCCAGACAATGTGGGATGAAATTACCAGAAGACCAATTATCATTTGTCTTTTAAAGTGGTCAGAAGTGCTCCCAGAGGAAGCCTCGTCTTGATTTTTCCTCTCTATCAAAGTAATTGTGTGATTTTCACAGACATGCCTTAAAACCATTATACTCTACTCTATTAGAAGCTCATATAATCAATGGTCCCATGCTCAATTTCTCACTTGTTTCGCAGTGGCGCTGCACACTGTGTGCCGTACACTGTGTCTTTTTCTGGTGGGTTTTTTTTTTCTTCTGTCGAGGAGAATTAAGGTTTTATAATTTACGTGTAGAACAACATGAATAATTTGTCTTCTCTTCTCTTGTTGTTGTCTGTTTTTTTTTTTGTTTGTTTTTTTTGAGGACTTTTGAGAAGAATTAAGGCTTCATAATTTAGGTGTAGAGCAACATGAATAATTTCTCTTCTCTTCTCTTGGATTTTTTTTTTTTGGCAGATGCAACACTATTTCAACTCAAATTGCTCCTTTTGGAATTACTCAGAAAGGAGCATGATGGGATACTGGTCCACGCAAGGCTGCAAGCTTGTTAAGTCCAACAAAACCCACACAACCTGCTCGTGCAGCCATTTAACGAATTTCGCCGTCCTTATGGCTCATCAGGAAATGCTGGTAAGATCAGACCGGAAGGAACCGACGGTCCAGTAACCCTCACCCTCGTCTCATTTGTTGAATATGTACAATACGGCTGTGTTTGGAGCTCTTAGGAAGCTAGAACAGATGGTTGCGACACACATGATCTCTCATCGCCTTGGCAAAACGTTTTATTCGTCTCTCCTCCCTATATGTCCTCTCCCTCCATCCTGTCGTTCTCCAGGGCCCAGGCAGAGAGCACAAGCTGCTGCTGACGGTCATCACTCGCGTGGGCATTGTGGTCTCGCTCGTCTGCTTGGCCATGTGCATCTTCACATTCTGCTTCTTCCGTGGCCTGCAGAGTGACAGGAACACCATCCACAAGAACCTTTGCATTAACCTCTTCATCGCCGAGCTCCTCTTCCTAATTGGCCGCAGCATGACAGAACTCAGGGTAGGCTCTGAGGGTGAAGTGTTGATCCTGACTGCAGTTCTTCCTGTCGTACACCGTGTCACACCAAGATGTCGCTTCCTCCATGAGAAAATTTAAACAAGTTCATTTTTCAGCTGTAGACTTTGGCAGTGCAGGAAAGCAGCCAGATTTTTAATTTTATTTGTGGGTTTTTGTTTTTTTTCCCCCCCTGAGTAATTTATTGAATTCCTATTAAACACCACTGCATGCACTTTATAGGGATTTGATTTCCCCATGCGAATTAATAGCAGAAGTAACTAGTGCATTATTCATACCATTATCCCAGTTTTGTTCCTCGGTGATGTTTTAGAGCTCCGTTTTGCGAGTGTTAATCTATAGTCCTAACGGGAAACAAGTGCTCCGCAATCACTTTTACCTTCAGCACTTTTTGGCGTCACGGCGGAATATACTTTGGTATCCTCTTATCCTTTAAGGTCATGTTTCTCATGCCACGATGTTTGTGCATCTCCCAGATCGGTTGTGCGATCATCGCCGGGATCCTGCATTATTTCTTCTTGTCCTCGTTTGCTTGGATGTGTTTGGAGGGAGTCCATCTCTATCTTATGCTCGTGGACATCTTTGAGAGTGAATATTCACGGAAGAAATATTACTACGTCTCGGCCTACCTGTTTCCCGCCATCATCGTGGGCGTGTCCGCCGCTGTGGATTACGGGAGCTATGGGACCGAAAAGGCGTAAGTGTTTGCGAATGTTTGCTTTTAACCGGGGGTTTTGTGGAAATCTAAGACGGATCCGTAGCTTTGAAACGTTCCTGTGCACAAGGAGCACCGTCTGCAACATTGATGAGCTAAACGTGTTCACGCGCACACACACACACACACACACACACACACACAAGAGTAAATCTTTAAGAGGACACCTGAAGTGACTGTGGTTTTTATCGGCTCAAAAAGCCTCCAGCGAGCTCTTGTTTGTAAAACACTCTCTAACAAAGACAAGTGCTGCATGGGAAGGCTTTTGCACAGATTAATGATGGTGTTTTAGTTCGGGCTAGAGGTACTAAGGGTTCCTCTTGTGTGTGCGTGTGTGTGTGTGTGTGTGTTAATGTGTGCCTAATACAGGTCACACTGCCTTGTCTAAGCTTTATCTTAATCATGGCTAAGGGCAATAAAGACATTCATACACAGCTCTACTGAGAGCTATATTGAAAATTAGGGCTTATGGGTTTAAGTTGTTTCCTTGTATCACTGCAGTGTGTGTGTGTGTGTGTTTGTTAAGGGAGCATTTTTCTCCATCTTGGTCAAAACTGTCAGATATAGCAATCCTGGTGGGGGAGATTTGGCTAGTCCCCATGAGAAAACTGCTTTTTTAATCTGCATTAATAATTATGTCAATGGAAGGTCCTCACAAGTAAGGGTAGCAAGACAAATGTGTGTGGGTGTGTGTAATGTCTTCTGTGGTTTCTATTAGCACAGTGTAAGTTTGCACTAATTTAGGTAATCAATATTTCCTGCCGGAGGTCACAGACAAGAGCACCTAGATACTTTTACAGACAATTACCATCTTTGAGCTGCATTTAACAGTAATGTATACACTGGCTTGCCAAGCCTACAACATCGTAACGTGATCCACACCAGACAACACGCTGTCTTAATGAGGAATAGCATTCTCTCGTTTTTTCTCTCCTATGAATCCATATCCAGAGATGACATTGCTTTCTAAATAAATGCTCCAAATATATATACTATATATCTATCTCTCTCTCTCTCTCTCTCTCTCTATATATATATATATATATATATAAAATATAAAATCCTTTTTGCGTTTGAAACAGAAATGACGTATGACCACAGAACATATTATACGTGCGTGTGACCGGAAACAGCGTAACTAGCGCTTACATTTTAACTAATCACTTCATTTCTGGACGCCATTTTTATATCGTCTTTACGAATTGTTACTATTTGTGTGAGAGTTATTTTACTGATATTGAACAGAAGTAATCACTTATTTGGTAAGTAATTATTTAAGAAAACTTTGATCTAAATATATACAATTCTTCTCGCGTTTGAAACGGAAATGACGTACGACCACTGTTTGTTGCAAAATAAAATTGGTAAATAAGTAACGTATTTTAAAAATACTGCATTTAATTTTTTCCCTTCAGCTAGTGTGTGTATGTGTGTGTGTCTGTGTGTGTGTATATATATATATATATATATATAGAGAGAGAGAGAGAGAGTGCACAGTTATTTTGAAAACAACACACACACACTGTCTAAACATATATAACTTCCTTGTATCCTGAATTCGGTATTTAATTCTGTCCCTCTGTGTAGATGCTGGCTCAGATTGGACAACCACTTCATCTGGAGTTTTATTGGACCTGTTACTTTCATCATTATGGTATGTTTAGTCTTATTCTTGGCTCTTTGTGCATGTGCATCTGCATAGGAAAGCGTGTGCATACCAAGTGGGAAGAACAGAAAGGAAAAAACAAAAACTAGGCGCTTGCCTCCAGACCTGGCCAGAATGATACACCTCATAGTTTAAGCAATAATTGACTTCTCCAAGCCAATGACGGATGCTGCGACAAGAAGCACCATGGTGTGAAAACATCAAGCCAGGCCGCCTTTGTTATTTTTTTTTTTTGGGCTTGATTCAGCCGATTGTAGCGCTTCGATTTCTGTGCAGATCAGTTCAGTCTCAGCAGACCCAGTCAATGCAGCCCACTGTAGGAGAGAAGCACTCTGAAAAGCGGGTGTGAAAGGCCTGAGTAATGTTTCTGTGGGAATAATTGTGCCGCGATGCAGAGAGGCATTCACAACAGAGCATTAAAGTATAATTTTATCCTCAAAAAAAAAAAAAAATGCCCAGCATGCTAGCGAAGGACCGATATTAAATGGCACACTGAGGTTTTCTTTTCCTTCTTTCTTTTTTTTTTCTGCAGCATGACTTTTCGAGAAGTAGGTGATAACTTTCTCTTCTGGTACAGCGCTCCCAGCAGCATTTCTATAGCTGGTTTTGAGGAACATTCAGGCGAAGGGCGTATATGACATATCATATTGACACAGCTGCTGTTCAAGCATGCAGTTATTTACTGGTTATGACTTCGCTGCCTCCAAGTAGATTGGCGAGGCACTGAAGCAAAAGGCCTGCGGGGAGCTGAGAAATAGAAGGATAAAGAAAAAGAGGGAGGGGGAAAAAGGAGAGCGAGAGAGAGAGCGATTCTCGCAGGTGGTATTTACATGAGCTGTTTGGCTTTGGAGTTCTGCTATCTATTTGTTCTCCCGATCTAATCTTTGTCCTGGGTCAAACCTTGTCATCCTGAAAATAAAGACAGACGGTGGCAAAGGTGGAGAAATGTTTGACCAAGGCCAAGTTCATTATGCGCAGACGACGCGACCTCCTCCGACGCTGTCAAACGCTGAGATTACAGTAATGGAAAGTGCTGTTTGTCGTACAGTTAACGTGGGAGACGCCGGTCCATGTGAAAGTTATCAAGCGCTGAAAAGAACACAGCAGCAGCGAGCGCTAAAGAATACACTCCACTAACAAGTTGCAGATTACACGTCACCCTGAGTTGAAAGCTCTACGAAGGGCTCTTTGCGGAGCTGCTCATTTAGCCACTTCTCTGCCAGGAACCATATGCCGGTTTGATGTATGTGTTTGCAGCAGCTCTGATTACCAGAATCCGTGTTCCAGTCATCTTCAACACAAGGCTCGTGCCCCTTATGAAGCTGATTTATTGTTGAAGACTCCAGGAGCAGGACTCGCAGTTCTCCAGGAGCTGTCGCAGCCCATTCTCCCAATTGACAATGTGAGATGAGGCACAATGGCGGCGAGTTCTCCGGGGAATCGCCGGGACCAAGGTTTCCCCCCTAAACCGGTGACCCTATTTCTATTAGCACGGTGTACATTTATACTAATAGAAATAGGGTTTCTCAGCAAATTGGCTTTGTCCTTGTCAGCGAGGAAACGCTGTTCGGGAGGGGGAAGGGAAAACGCACACAAAGACAGTCTCATTATTCAACGCGCAAGCAACACTTGCAGCAGCCTGATTTTCGAAAAAAGAGGATAAAATAGAGCAGTTCTGCTGAATCGAGCACGAAAGGCCTAGGGTGGTCTTTTAACTTCTGAAAAACACTGCTCCTCGTTCATTGCTCTTTAAAAGTGGTAGTTCCTGGAAGCTTTTGGAAGCACGTGGCAGCCAGAGGTTGGCTCGCTCTGGGACACCAAGGGGCATTAGATCTATGTAAAGAAGAACACGGAAGTAACGAGTGGTCTCGAGGCATCGGATCATGACGCGTCGTGAGCTGTTTGCATCATCCGGACAGCTCCATCTGCACCTTTAATATTTCATCCGGTTCATGCAGAGTTCACTGGGCACACACGCCGACTCCCACAGCGCGGTAAAAAGCTTTCTCCACAGTACAGCTCAGGGCCTTCTATATGGAGGGAGAAAAGAAAACGAGCGAGCGAGAGAGAGAGCAAGAGAGCGAGAGAGGAGCTAAGTCAGGAACAGCTCTCACAAAGGTAGAGGAAGCCCCTGGGAGGGCAGTAGGGAAAGTGAGTTGGTGGTGTGTGCTGGCCGAGGGGGTCGAGAGTGTATGCTTGCCTTGCTCCCTACACACACACTCCCTCTTCACCTGTCTCATCAGATCCATGTCACCACTCCAGGCAGTGCGAGAGTGTATGAAGGGCATTTCAGTACACTGGAGTCACGCCAGTGCCACCGACAAACACGACGTCACGCCAGCATCACGGCAATCTGCCAAAAGGGCCGTTACAGTGGGGTTGTTGTCGTTGTTGTCGTCGTCGTTGTCGTCTTATCCCTTCCTTCATTCCCTCACTGGCATTTGTGTCCTGTCCCTGACTCCTGTGTAGCAGCTGCTGATGTGAGGGAGGAGGTATATTGATCATCTCTCCTGTTTGAGGGCAGTGTACAAATCAATTCGATTGTGTGGCATCAAAAAAGCAAGTTTCCGTGCCGAAGCTTACCTCACACCAGCTAGCGGTGTCGTTCACGAGCGACGCTACGAACATGCAATTTTTTTTTCTCTCAGGGTTCACAGCACATACCTTGGCACGTTATAAAAAGATCTCGCAACCTCAGCAGGTTTTTTTTTAATGTGCGTACGTGTATGGTGTAGGGTGTTGAGATAAAAGGAGTGTCAGCTATACAGAGCTAAACTGTTCGTTCATTCATTCATTCATTCATTCATTCATTCATTCATCTGTGCGTTTTAAGTCTGCCTCCATTTACAAAGCTGAATAATTTCCACCTGCTGCTGTTCTGTGTTCTCACTTCTCTCTTAACAGAGCTCGTGTTTATCTTGCAGTGTGCTGGATTTTGATTCGTTCTTCACACCCTTATCAATATAGAATCACCCAGCAGTCGGCTCCAGCAGTTTCACTCGGGCTCTTTTCCGAGAATGCCACCGATGAAACTTTGCTGTTTTTTTTGGGGTTTTTTTCCTTTTAATTTCTAGTGTGTCTTGATTTATTAACACAGGCATTAACTCTTTTCCAACAGCTTAATCTCATCTTCCTGGTCATCACAATGTACAAAATGGTGAAGCACTCTACTTCATTGAAACCAGACTCCAGCAGGTTGGAAAACATAAAGTAAGTGAAGCTGTTCCGAGTTTTGATCAAATAAACTGTTGTCTGTGCGGCTCGGCTTATGAAAGCGTATAATTGTAGAAAAGACAGAAGGACAGAATTTGTTTCTCTGCATTTTTTAAAATGTCCACGCCATGTCCAGAATATCACTGGGAGATGACATCACTGTATGAAACCTAACTGAATTTTTAAAAAAAACATATATATATATATATATATATATATATATATATATACACACACACACACACTTTGTGTGTTATTTTTAGAGCCCAGTGTTTTGATAGTGATTACAAATGTCTCCTTGGTGATGTCTCCCTGTAGAATGGAGGTGTGTGTGTGTGTGTGTGTGTGTGTGTGTGTGTGTGTGTGTGTGTGTGTGTGACAGTCAACAACAAACACAAACACACACTCTCT
>JAQMCW010000007.1:5665738-5675750 GCA_030068335.1 Chrysichthys cranchii
TTTCTTTCTTTCTTTCAACTGTTATACACTTAGGCTTCTTACTCTCACTACCATTTCCACTTTCTTGGGACCCGTAATGGAGCTTATAGAGCAAAAATGCAGAGAGACACAATGAAAAATGCTGCGTGCTTAATGAGTTTTAAGCACAGCAAAAAAAATCAAAGACTTACGGTAAACAACCAAGAAAACTAACCGTGCATGAGTCGACTTCTGGTGTTAAGGAAGTGAGGAAGAAGATGGGCGGGGAGGAGCTTACCGTACAGCCAATGAACGCATGTCTGACCGAGACCGAGTAAAGGGACATGCACGTCTTTGTCAGGTACGCAATACGCAAACAGAAAGTGGGAAAACACTGGCGCGTATGAAGGGGGAAAGGGCCGGGTCTGTGTTTGTTCGGCACCCGATTATGTGGTTGTGACCAGGTGCAAAATTTTGGCGGATTTTGTGGTTGTGAACTGATTCATTCGTGTTCAGAGGCGTTCGTGACCAGAGGTTCCACTGTATAACGTTTGATAGAAAGTACAGTTCTGTTAGAGACCACTCCCTCAGAATAGGATAAGTCCGAATACTCGTCTAGTCGGAATAACTTTTGAGTTGATCTGAGATGACCCTTCCCTTTAAGGGTACATGCATGTGCCCAGAGCATAACAGCGCCACGGTGTATTTTCCTTTAATTTCTCACCCGTCTGTGCATGTTGTAAGATGTAAAAGAAGGTGAAGGTAGCCTTGTGGTGGTGTGTGTCTAGACTAAAAGCCACATCTTGCACGTTTTAAGGTCATAAGCTCCGTTGCTCCTAACACACACACACCCAGGCATATCAATTAATCAAGATGTACTATGACCTAGCGGATGCTATTTGAAGGACTTAGGAGAAAAATGTCATTTATTATTTAGCCAGGGCACAAATGTATGATGATGAGAAGATGATGTTCAACTCTAGCTGACCCGAGTGGTAAGGTTGTGTTCCTCAGTCACCGCTTTGGCTTGCTCTAAAATGCTAAAGCAGTCCTCCGTGCATGCATAAGTCAGGAGAGGCTGACATCCTTTTCCTCTCTTCATGCTTCTGTTCCTCTGTACTGACTGAGACAGCAAATATTTCGCAAAGGGTTTTTTTTTTTTTTTCTTCCCCCTTTTCTTTTTCTTTTTCTTTTTTTTTTTTTAACCGTCAGTCTTAGGAGTGAAAATGACACTCCCAAATGAATACGGTAGCTCATGAAATAAGATGCTTACCAATTGGTATCATCTGTCCAGATAAGTGTCAGGATCTTCTAACACTGGTAGATCCCCCTTTCCCCTCACAGCTGAACGGGCTTGTGGAAGTAATAACCCGTTAGATAGATAATACGACGGCAACAAATGTTTAGCACAGCAAGCAGCTCAGTAATAATTATCCTATAATCTAAATAAACCATCGATTTCGCAGCTATCATGGAAGATAGGATTTCGTCGGAAATGAATGATTATGAACCCCCTGAGCCAGCTTGTAGTCATCATTAAATAGTATGAGAGCTTATAACCATGAACATGTGCTCTGAACTTATGTCTTCTCCTCTGTCTTGCTGATCCAGGAATGACGTCCAATTATCTACTAACTAACCCTCTCCTACGACCCCAAGGCACTAACAACCCGTACAATACCTTACTGGCCGAAACCGTCGTATGTAACTCTCCGACGGCTCCTGTCTTTAACTCTCCAGGTGCGCTTACTAAACCACTGCATTTCTCTGTTGTACCGTGATGCCTGTGCTGGTGCTATGTAGTCTCTCTCTCTCTCTCTCTCTCTCTCTCTCTCTCTCTCTCTCTCTCTCTCTGTCTCTGTCTCTGTCTCTGTCTCTCTCTCTCTCTCTGTCTCTGTCTCTGTCTCTCTCTCTGTCTCTGTTCTATTATATATGGAGATATGTGTGTGTGTGTGTGTGTGTGTGTGTGTGTGTGTGTGTGTGTGTGTGTGTGTGTGTGTATGAATTCCAGACGGAAGGCATACATCAAAATGTTGTTTAGACAGAACTGAAATGCTTGTTACCCTGGAAACATTTCAGTATCACCTTTGCTGTACTGCATTCGGTTCCTCATTTTAGGACTCAGCCGTTTTGTTTTATAGAAGACAGAGATACTATACATTTCTTTCACAGTTCAGTTACCCCCCTCCCCCCTTGAAATTATTCCTCTTGATTTCTGATCGCGTGATAGACCTTATTGAATTTCAGTGCATAATAGGTGAAGATTACGAAGCAAGCCAAGGCTCATCCTCCAAAAAACGCGACGCGAATCTGATACCGTCTGCCTTTTTCTTCTTCTTCTCGTTTATCGTGTTGGAATTAAAGCCAATTACGCATAATCAAGTTAAAATTGATCGGAGTCCATTTCACTAGCTTCAGCCTAAAGCACAATTAAAGCATATGTGCCTGCGATTTACAAGCGAGCCCCAGGGTGTGACATTCAAGTGCTGTGACATTTTGGAAATTGATGTGAAACCTTAATATCTATTTGCTCTGCTTTCTTCCCCCCACCCCCTCCCCCCTCTTGCTGCATGCCTCTAGCGACCTACAGAGAGACAAGTATGGGAGTAAAACTTAACTTTGCCTATCAAATGTAAATTTTTTTTCAGCATGATTTTTTTCTAAAAAGGCACAATCACTGGTTTAGCCGCAGACCATCTATAGTCAGTGAGCAAGTGGTTCAGCGATCTTTAACAGTTGACACGTGGTCATTGTCTGTACTGGGTTGGGGGAGAAAAGCAATTAATCAGTTCTTTGAACACATATACGGTCATAATTGCATATCTTTAACACTTATAGGAGAAAAGAGCTACAATAATAATAATAATAATAATAACAATAATAATAATAAACCCATAGCAATGAGAAGCTAATCAGTATGAACCAGAGATACCATGAAAAACAGGATAAAAATCTGTAACACAAGTGATGAAGCAATTGTTTCTGTAACCAAAAAAATCCAACCACTTAACTCATTAACTGCCAAATTTTTCTTCTGAAAATTTTCATGTATTTCTATTAATTTACACCCAAATAGTAACAAAAACATTACTTTCAAGAAATATGACTGTTAGTTTTTCTGAAATTTCAATTTTATTCAAAGTCCTAAATGGAGATCATGGCACATGCCATCAATTTTTTATACCATTCAATATATGATCCCCAAATGGGGACCACGGAAGCTAATGGGTTAAAACATGTGCCGCAAATGACTGTCTAACTGTGCCTGTGGTACAGGAAAACTACTTTTACAGGCGCGATGACATGATGAATATGGACGTTATGTTGGTCATATCATCACCGCAGATCAGGTGTAACCTCAGGAAGTAGCAGTGAAAAAGTCATGGGTGTAACACTGTGTCAGCGGTGTTACAGATGTGCACCACGTGACATTAGTGACGAGGGATTATAACACCTCCGACTGTATTGCACAGGATGCACTTAAATGTAACATTAGCCAATGCATCAAGCATCTATTGAAGTGTTTTAATAACACCCATGACTAATAGAGTAGGATTAATGGCTAATAAAGTAGGATAGGATTAATGACTGATACAAAGGGATAAATACAGTACATTAAGGTGACTTATCTATTATAAAATATTTTGTATTATGGTCCCCGGAAACGTTAAGTCGATGTGAGGTGACTAATACAGTAGAGTATATTGAATACAACGTCATGGAAGATTAGGTCAAATGTTCAAAAGTAGCACTGAAAAAGTGTCCAGCGTGATTGAGGACGTATGGACCTGTGTCACAGGTGGGACATGGTGTCAGGGTGTCATGTTGGGACACTGGCGATGAGGATTATAGCTCACGTGACGCAGTTTAATACGAAGCAACGCAACAAACAAATGCTGAAGTGTTTGGATAACACCAGTGACTTTAAAAAAAAAAAAAAGATAAATACAATAAATTAACATTATTTAAATGGTTTTCAATATGTTATATCCTGGCTAGTTATAGTATTAGGATTAAACTGAATCAAAATAAACATTCAAACAAACAAATAAATAAATAAAGATAGACGAGTAATTAAACCACAAATATAAGTAATTATGCACATGAGGCATTCATCAGATTGATAGGGTTTTTTTTTTTTCTTTGAATCTACATGAAAATAGCATTTTGGCTCTTGCACACACCCACACACACACACCCAGACAATGAACTACAAATAAATGTCTTCGACTCACTACAGTAAACACGTTTGCCCCTTTTTCTGCGCATAATTGGGATGAAGTCATCGAGATGCAGCATCCTATCTTCACTCCTCATTAAATTATGATTGTCATGACAATCGGACGATATCGTCTGGATCAGACTTATTACCGTCTGCAGGTAGTTTGAATCAGGATATCTGTGTGGCCAAAGCCGCCTTACTTTCCTGTAGCGGCTGCTATAAATTTGGTCTAATTGTGTACGCCTTTATTCCAGATTGTATTTCCGCTCATTATCAGCTTTTCTGCACGCGAATTATTTTTGGCCGTTATCACCGAGGAGCCAGATCACAAGAAAACCCCACAGTCCTGTTCGTTTTTCACACGTCATATTTGTAAGGGTTAGCACAATGTTTCCTTTCTTCTCCCCTTTCTCTCGATCCCAAACCCCTGCTAAGCATTACAAATGTTCGTCTCTTTGTCTTCTCTGTCCGCTTTTATTCCCTTTTTCTTTCTTTCTTTCTTTCTTTCTTTTTTTTTTTTTGCCCAAGACCTCCATTTGAGGAGATGCCAATAACTGCTGACCCGGTGTAGTCTTTACCGTGTTAAAAACAGAAAAGGGGCTGAAAAACATTTGAATCTCTCACCGCAAGCTGCGAGGAGAGCGCAGAGCTGTAGGTTTCAGATCGACCTGTACCTGCCCAAGGCGACGACGCTCGCGTACCCACTCAATTAGCTGCAGACTTAACGGCCCAGCTCGCGAAAACAAACCGAATGGTGACATTTAATGAGGAGAGAAGCCTTTTTAATTGTCTATCAGATTTAATTTGCTGAACCCTTGCTCACGTTGATTTTGTCAGTGATTACATCATGTTTTACAATAAAATCATTTGGGTTTTTTGTTTGTTTGATTTTTGTTTTTTTGTGTTTTTTTGTTTGTTTGTTTGTTTTTTGGTTCTTTCTTTTGTCCATCAGCAACTCTTAGGCCAGATAGCCTGAACAGACAGACATGATGTGAGTTGTCTAAAGTTAGTCATTTCCACTTGCCTGTCTGTCGTGCTGTTGGATGGTTGCTTGCTGGCTTCTTCATAGTGAGAGACTTGGCTGTCTGTGTTTTTCTTCGTTTTTGGTCCTTTTTTTCTTTTCTTTTTTTTTTTTGGCCATGTGCTTCCCCCCCATTTCTTTTTTTCCTCGTCTCCTCCCACCTCCCCGACCACACAACCCCATTCTCACTCCCCCTCCCAAAATAAACTGGAAGACTGATGAATTATGTTAATAGTCTAACTTGCCCATCTGTGGCTCCACTTTGGCAGCGTCTTTTAAAATGTGTTTGTGGTGTTTGTGCTATTTTTGTTGTTGTTGTTGTTTAGGATGTCTTAATTATCATGCATCTAACGTCATATCAAAAAATGCTTTAGATTTAAGTGTCATGCTTGAAATCTAAAGCCAGTTCTAAACAACATTTATTTATATATATATAATTTTTCTTTTAACCTTTTCTATCGTTTCAGGGCCAGTAGTGACTAATGTACACCCCCCCTCACATGTTCTGTTGTTGTAGGACACTCAATGAATAATGCCAGGGAAACAAGTGCAATGGATACTCTACCGCTAAATGGTAACTTCAATAATAGCTACTCGCTTCGGAACGGGGACTACGGCAACGGTGGCATCGGCCTAGACGAAGCCGCCTTCGAGAAGATGATTATCTCAGACCTGGTGCACAGCAACCTGAGGACATGTGCCAAAAAACAGCGGCACGAGCCTCACATCTCCACTAGAAACCCAGCCGGGGGAGGGACAGGTAGCAAAGACGAAGCCGCTGTAGCCGAAACGACATCCTTGGTGCCCGTGGACAGCGAGAGCAGCCATTTAATGGTGGGGAGTCTGAGCTTGCACCATCAGCACCACCACCACCAGCAGCACCACCTGGATGCCCCTCTCATCCCCCAGCGGACTCACTCGCTCCTGTATTACACTCAGGAGAGAGCGAGAACCGAGCCCACAGCTACGAAACACAGCCTGCAGCCGCCCGCTACGGACTCCCTGTACTCCAGAGAGCTGAACCTGAGAGACTCGCCCTTAACCGAGAGCGGCCTCCAGACGGAGCAGCTCTCGCCCTCCAAACACAGCGAGGACGAGGACGCCTACTACAAGAGCATGCCCGATTTAGGGGCCGGCCAACAGCTGCACTCCTACTATCAGATGAGCAGGGGAAGCAGTGACGGTTATATAATCCCCATCCCCCAATCCCCTAAAGAAGAGTGCGAGCCAGAGGTGGACGTACGGGAAGGACAGATGCAGCTCATCACGAGCCTTTAATATGGTTTTTTTTTTTTTTTTTTTTTTTTTTTTTTTTTTTTTTTTTTTTGCTTTTGCAAAAACAATCCGCACCATTTGCCACAAGGACATTGGGTACCAGGGGAGGGTTCGGAACAAGGTTCGTACTTCATCTCTCTTCGTCTTTCACTACTTTCCTCTCCAGAACACAGCTCTCCACTGTTTCTCTGACATCCCCAAAGACGTGTAGACCGGCGTGGCTGCACCACGGTGTCATTCTGCCCGTCTACGCCGGCGCCGATTTGACTGTAAAAACAATCAGACGCGGGACCTGACGGACGAGCGAAGTCTCAGCACTACCGATGTCGACTGACTCTGAACTATGAAATGATTTCACGTTTAAAAAAAAAACAGAGAGAGAGAGAAACAATATACCAAATAATAGTATTTCTTGTTTCAGCTTGTACAATGTTTGTCAGAGGTTGTACATAGGGTCACATATTTCAAATCCAGTTTTGTATTATATACAAAAGTGGACTTTCCAGCACGTAAGCAGAGATGTGTACTAGTAAGATATTCCTAATGGAACTGTTTATTTAGGAAATTCAGTAGTCTGGACCGACGGCCCCATCTTTACACCGATGATCAGATTGTGCTGTATAACCACTAGCAATCGAACCCCAGGCCTTATCTTTTTCTTGGTTGTACAGTAAAACCATCAAGGATGAAGGCATAAAAATATATATTTTGTTGTATTTCGGGTGCATAATAAAAAGGCAACCTTAACTATAAGAAGGAAACAGTTTTAATTAAGACTTTAATTAAGACGAGTCTATTGCGAGGCGGGGGGGGGAGAAAAAACATTGCACATGTTATAAGAAAATGATTTGTTCTTACAGTTTATTCATCGTGGTGTGTTTGGAGGAGGATTAAGATGAAATGAGTGGACACGGAGCTTAGAGAGGTTGCTGACATCGAATTCTATCTTCTTCAGGAAAATGAGTTTGCCGCACCAAAGCGTCGGGCTTTAGGAGGAAATTAGGAAATGGGTTTTGTTTTTTTTTTTAACCCCCTTGCCTTTGTTTAACAGATTCTCAGAGAATCCGCACAGGCATGAAAGTCACTCAAGTCCACAGCCAAACGTGAGGCTTTCCAGACACATTCTTCTGAATAGATTTCCAATATTTATTTATTAAATTATTCTCAATGATACTTTTGAACTCTTTTGTGAATACATTACCGCACTGGTTCATTCTTTGCATCGACATGTTAGTAAGGAGCCCATACGAATAATGTAAAGTCCAACACTTGTTTAACAATAAATAAATGTGAATTTTTGCCTATCAGAGCATGGTTTTATTCCCTTGACTTCAAATGCCGTGTGTGTGTGTGTGTGTGTGTGTGTGTCTCCATGGAAAAAGAAACTTCAAATTAGTGTGTCTATTATTATGATAACTATCACTGAGTGTGTGTGTATCTGCGAGCTCTTTTCAGTAGGTCTTCAAGGCTGTTCTCAAGAGCTTTTTACTGTATTGTATGTAACGTAAATAGATAGAACATGAATGTTAAAAGTCACTTCAGACCAACTCCTGTTTAAAACATAATTATTGAACAGCGCTGTTGAATTAACGTTTGTGATTAGTCACAAGGTAGTCTGGTAGTTTTCTTTTAATCCCAGATTCAGGTGCAAGGTTTATATTATATTCATCTTAATTAACACTTAATCGAGACTTGCATGGACGTGCCACATAAATGGATTTTTAAAAATGTATAACTGTTGATCTGGTGTTTTCGAGTAATTTTTTAAAGAGTCTTCAGGGTCAGAGCTTAGTAGCTGTTTCTGTGAAACATGGCAACATGACTGATCGTGCGCAGTTGTTTTTCTCTTCTTTTCTCTCTCTGTCTCTCTCTCTCTCTCTCTCTCTCTCTCTTTTTGTGGTGGTGCTTTTTGTTTTTTTGTCTTTCCTTTTTCGTTTTTTTTGGCCGGGTCCTTAAATTAAACATAATAATAAAGGCTTATAGTTTCATAGCTGCAATAACTAAAGTATTGATCGTGAACGTTCCCCAACATGAAATGTACCTAAAAAAAGGGTAAAAATAAATAAATAAATAAATCCAATGTGCCGTGTTTAAACGGAATAAAACAGGTCACGGTGTGCTGTTATTGAAAAATTGTCAACTTCACGGTGGTAACAGTAACACCGGTCGGTCACTGATTATTTTTCTAGATCAGCACACCCCTTCATGTGTGATAACTAATGAGAAATCTGCTGTTCACGTCCACTCAGCACGCGGCCGTATCGCTTTCCGTTCGACCGTCTGGAAACCTCTGTGGAACATTTGATTCGGAGAAAAAAAAAGAAGAAAAAAAAAGATTCACCCCCTCACAGTGTCATCCACGTCTCCTGTCCAATGACCCGAAACTCTCTTGCCTGGATCCATCTGTGGTTTTCCTTCCATCACGCGCTGTCATGTCTGTCACAGGGCTCTGTCCTCCTATAACCCTAACCTCGAAATCTTGTTTGACAGGTACAGATCGACCAGCTGAGGGGGCAAAAAAAAAAGCGCTTTCTCTCCTATCCTTTACATTGGTCGTAGTTTTATACGTCACGTCATTTTAAAAACGAAACCCGGAGTGAAAAGATCTCACCGAATCAACACGTCTTTAATTGATCAGGTTTGGGACACGTTTTAACCTTGAATAGTGAGCATTGATTGTACATCGCCTTGCTGATAGCGGGAACGTTGGGTGATGGAAAGAAGCGGTAATAAACATAATAAGCGTCTCTGATGTATTGTTGGTTCTCATTAAGATTCCAGATGAATGCTTGGACAGAAATTGCCATCCAGCTCTGGTCCATAACGCCTCAGGAGCTGTTGGCTGCGTTCGGATTGGGATTTAAGTCACATTAGATCAGTTTCAAACATTTGTCTGCCTACCGGTGCGGATGTTTGTGTCGGTAAAATCGACGTAAATGCCATACTTATTTCTCCTTCCGTTGGTTTCCGGTGAATTCGTTCTTTAATAAATAAAAGCTGGTAGTCGACTGCTTACAGTCATCAGCAGCTATGACAAAATGTCTTGTCTTACATAAGCAATATCTCCATCGACAAATCTCCATTGGTGACGGGTCACCTTGTGATGTGAATTTAATACCTCCGTGTGTCATCTATATCATTTCTCTGCAAGTCGTCATAAGGCTGAAGCTCTTCCGTTAAAATGTAATATCTTCTGGACCCAGGATCAGCTTTAATAAAGCACAAGTCCTACAGAAGGTTTCATGTAAGAAATTAATTTGGGCCTGAAGATGGTTGTGTGTACAGGCTAATGCAGGTTTTCACAAGTAATTTGCTGATTGGATGCATATAAAGAACGGCAAGTAGTTACTCAAAGCGTTGTATAGTATGCTGCTTATTTAAACTTGAATTATTCTTGAGCAGAAACTCCAAGTGGGAGAGTAAAGTGTATTATGGGTTTATGTGTGGCAATGAAACATGGAATAAAATGAAAATAACCTTAATTATAGAAAAATAAAACTAAATGAAATAAACAGATGATTTTAATGCACGTTCCC
>JAQMCW010000007.1:5715154-5735029 GCA_030068335.1 Chrysichthys cranchii
GTAAACACAATCCGCCGTGCCATCTGCAGATGCCAACTAAAGCTCTATCATGCCAAAAGGAAGCCATATTTGAGCTCATTTTGTGCATAAAATTGTAAGGGCCAAGGCTGTGTTTAAATCCGATACACTGTACAGTCAGAATACACTTTTATCAATGGTTTTAATTGTATCAATGAAATCATATTTAGACTCCTAGATTTGTAGAGTTTTCGTGAAGAGAGAGATTTTTAATACTCAGTAAAAACATATATTTCACATGCAGATTAGTTTCATTAGTAAGTACAGACTAATGACAAATTAAAGGAAAATCTGGAGGCTCTGTTATTCTTAGGGAGGCATTTTACATATACCTGTTCTTCTTATGCCAAAGCTCATAGACTTCCAAACACTTTACTAAGGCTGATCTTACATTTTCCTTTAATTTGTCCGTAACATGTTGCTTATATTATTGTCCTTATATTGCTAGGGCGCTAATAATATCTTCAGTATTCTGCAACATAAACTCAAAACAGGTATGAAACTAGTCAGTGAATAATATAGAAAGTAGGAAACCTTAGGTATATTTAATTAGTAAGATCATATGATAGAATATGCAATGATTAAAACACTACTGTTAATTACTAATCTGTAACAGTATGTCCTATATAAAGTGTTTGTTAGTGATTACATTAATAGAAAAATCAACTTTTAGCTCTATTAAATGTTGTAGAATGTCTGTGAAACAAATTTCTGTGATCTGCTATATTCTAGCTGCTATAAATGTTTATTCCATCCAGAATTGGAGGACTCGAGAAACATGACTTGACTAAAACTGATAAAAGACTTGAGTTTGACTTTGAGTTGACATTCATGACTTCAAACAGATGACTCAAAAGCACTTGATTTTTTTTTTGTTAAATATTTGCATTTCTCTAGATATTAGGAAGTTATGTTCGGTTTTTGAAACGTGATTGTGAGGCATCTTAGACAGATTTGTTAATAGGCCAAGGAGAAATGGTGTGACCCTCCCAAAGAGGAGCCAGGGCAGGAAGCTTAGACTTTTTTCGTACGTCTGTTTTGCACTTTAGTGCCTTTTAGAGGTGCGATTGCAGATCAATTTAGAGCCCTACCCTCCACTGTTGTTCGTTTAGGAGGCTTGTTATTAATAGCCATAAAATGTTAAATATCAGTAAGTTTTATAAGGTGCAAGCAGGCTGCAAGGATTTTCATTAATTTTTAAACTAAAACTCAACTTTTCATGGCCACTGTCTTTTAACTGATTTAAATGTGGAACCTGGGGTAGATCGTCACAAGTTCACGTAATTTGTGACTTGCTTGACCTGACATGTTTAAAAAACTTAGGACTTGAATCTTGTACATCTCAGACTTACTCCTACCTCCGATTCGATCACCAGCCTCTCATTTGTTTCTTTCTTGAAGTGAATAAAGAAAGGAAACCTGGAAAGTGCCAATGCCTGTCCTGAAGACGTTTCCATGGTGGAAAACGTAACGTGACAAATCACTGACACTGGAGACTCCTTCCATAATAAATTAAGGAAACATCTTCATACAAAACCTGACCATATCAATCATTATACGTTTTTGGTTGATACATAATAAAATCTTTTTAAAATATTTCTTAAATATTAGGCTTAGATTAAATGCAGTGTCCCTCATGAATAAGTTGTTACTATAGCAACTATACCACATAGAACAATTGCCTCAATATAAAGCTGGGACTTGAATTACAGCCGGCTCTAATGTCAGAGCTGCTGGTATAAAACATTTATCAGCACCCTCAGGCACTTCAGCCAATCAGAATGGAGAATTCAACAGATATGTAGTATAAAAATGCTTATTGTGCAAAATTTAAACCTGTGTACTCTGCTACATTTACAGTACACGTTACATTACATTAGCATTATTTGGCAGACGCCCTTATCCAGAGTGACTTACATTTTTCTCATTTATACTACTGAGCAGTTGAGGGTTAAGGGCCTTATATAGTATACTACAGTAAATAGTATATATAGTACAGTATACTACAGTTATTTTACGCTCGAGTCTTAATGTTTAATTACTTGTTGTCACTAAATACATCTCAGACCCATGATTTAATCCCCGGCTGCTGTTTATTATTTAACAAAATTTAATTAAACAGATCTGGAAGGCTTGATTTTTGTCCTAGTTCTCGCATCCGCAGTCCTTAATAAGTCGGTTTGTATTTTAACTGATTAAAAGTTTTTTTTTTTTTTTAAGTGAATAACCCTTCATCCTAATCCTACCGCACACACTGCTCTCATCATGCGCTTACACACAGGCTTTTCTGTTCCAGACAGGTGCTCCATTGTTCTTAAATAAACTGGCTCTCCAGAAAAGTCTCCAGGCTTTTCTTCAGGCCTGTGATAATATCCCTGTCTGGAGTGGTGGAGATATACTAGCAATGTTGCTATCTGTCACTGTCAGCCTGAAGACAGAGGAAATGAGGGAGGGAAATGGGCCAAAAAAGTTGAAGTCTGTGTGATTAAGAGTAATGTGTAAAACGTTGAAGGAAAATCCTCCTCTAAATCATTTAGAGCGTGCCAGAGCGCGAAAGTTCATGCTAACCTCTATATCGACAGCGTGCTGCGCCGACACGTCTGTGGTCGGGACAAACAAAGGTGCCACGCTTCAAATGAAGAAACGGGAACATTTCACGATTTTCTTCGAAATCTAAAAACAAATCCGTCCGGTAGATGGAAATGAATTCCCTGCCTGAGAGGAGCATCATACAAAAATCACAAACGTCAGAAAATTTTCCAAAACTTCACAACCCCCCCACCCCCCCACACACCCCCAATAAATAAAATCCTCTGACTCAGGAGAAGGTTTGCTTGTGCAATACAAGATGCATTGTTTCTACTACAGCCTCAACACTTGCGAAAACCACATTAATAACAAATTTTTAAAAAGAAAAAAACCCCAAACTTTAAAATCCTTCAATGACGATGACAGCTTATTGCCAGCAATTACAGTCATGACTCAGACGAGTGCTTGAATCAATTTGCTTGCTCTTCACATGCTCTCATATGTCAGTCATACATAAGGAAAGTGCTGCAAGAGCTTGGCACATGATGGATGTTGGGTTTAACCTGCAGTGGAAATGCTCTCCTTGGTTAGATTAGTTAAGTTTATATTGAATCTTTACTTGGAACGTTCTGAAGATTGTTCTCACACACTTGTAAAGACCTGCGGTACAGTATACCCGACATGCTGTGCACTTGCGATAATGAATACACTCGTGTTATGTTGCGTAATTAAATATATCATGCAGCAAGGAGATGGTGCTGAGGTGAGACAATTGTACAATAAGTATGTTCGAGGTATTTCACCTTGCGACTGGGATTTAAAAAATAAATAAAATCTCGAATCTTTTGTTCACTGCTGAGAAATAAGAGAAAGATTAATCTTAGTGTCACAGAGGGGCTCCTTTTTCTTTGCAAAAATAAAAGCCATAGCCATCAGAATTCACAGATATTCCACATCTGTGCTCTGTTGCTGGCCCTTCCAACAGGCTGCCAAACCTGTCAACAGAGGAGGGTGTCAGGATGTCAGACAGTTTTTACATTGCATGTGCAGGACATCGTATTTGTCAAATGGATCTCCTTGCTCACTTCCTCACTTACGCCTGTGATAGAGTCCACTGCTTGCTCAGCGCCTCAGAGCCATCCATCACCGTTCTGTCTGATTTTTTACCCCCCCTTCTGAAAAGAAGGGTACAAAGGTGAGAAAAGAAGAACTAGTTGGCAAACTTGTTTAGAAGGACACTTTGGTAAATGACTGCTTTTAAGTTTTGTGGGAAGGATTTCTGACTTGAATCATAAGTTGACATCATGAGGTGATAAATATTCAGCTCAGTTTATGGGACGATCTACAAGGGCTATGCAAGACATTTATCTAATCAGTCTTCATTCTGTGAAGTGTACAAGTCTGAGGTCTCTACAAGTCAAGAAATGAAGAAAATAAGCTTCTGTTACGTCATAATTTGAAGATATTGAGCCATGAACCATGGATATGATTCATTGATTGGTTCATTTAGTTACCACCATCCCAGGAACCGTGGGCACAAAGTGGGAATGCGCTCCAGATGGGGGCCAGTCCGTGATATGGCACAATACACACACATTCACACACTAGGGATGTGCATCTCCATCACTGAGGCTGATGCCGTACACATCTCGATACATTAAATCTACATACAAAGCAGCTACTAATGTGATGTGATATGATTCACCTCTTGTTGCGATACAGTGTGATTCCACATGATTTGGTCCAACACAATGAGATTTAAAAGCAAAACAATTCAACTGCAAAAGAATACGATGCTGTTCAGTTCAGTGTAGTAGCTCTTCCCCCTCTAGGATAATCTGTGACTCAGCCGGATGCAAATATCCTTTTTGTAGGGCGGCAAGGGAAATCTCATGAATATTCATGAAGAAAGAGCCATCTGATTGGCCCGTGAATGCCTTCATTCCCTTACCCCACCCCTAATCCTAACCAATCAGGTAGCACTTTCCACATGAATAGTAACAAGTTTTCCCCAGCCATCTTGCGAAAAGGAAAGTTACCACCCCAGACACGCCTCCAACTTGAACGAGACTTGGTTGAGAGACTTGAGGACAATTAGCCACTGACAGCAGTGGAGATGAGAGAGAGCGCTCTTGAGAAACAGCTTAGAGAGAAAGAATCAATCTAAACATCAAGCCGTTCATGAAAAATTATTGCTCACATGTCTAAATAATGAAAACCTAGAGCCTCTAGTAATAATTCTATATTAATAAATGGGATTTTACTGATGCAAAGACGTTAGAAACAACGCATCCTGTGTTCATCTCCAATTGTATACAGTGCACTGATGTGAATCAGTGAATCTTAGCATCCCTAACACACGCACACACACACACACAAACACACACAATCAGATCAGCCAATCCACCTTTTTGGCATGTTTTTGAGACATGGGAGGGAACAGGAGAACCCCAGAAGGACATGAGGAAAAACTCAAGATACAGACAATAACCGATCTCAGGATCCAACCAGTGAGGCACATCACTACCTAGTGTATAGATGCACTACATCAGGTTAACTCTCTGAAATGGAAGCTAATTTGACCAATCCGTTTGGATATCATCTGCTTATTTTTATTTATTTTTTTATTTATATGACACTATGCTGTATATTTCATTCAAAATTCGAAAAAATTAAATGTTTGCACACATATTAACTGCTTTCTTCTCGTAATGATCAAAACCTGGTATTTATTCCGTATTATTCCTTTAAGTGTCACATGGAGTGTTTAGTGCGGCATCTATCATATAAGAAACCTATGTATTTGATAAAAATGTAAAAGTTTAAATTAGGTTTCCGATAAATGAATAACCTCCGAAACTACTATGGCCCGTACGAGGATCCAATTAATTTCCAGTTAGTTTCTCTGTATTCCTTACGATAAGCTGTGAATGTAAACAGTAATGTAAAGTAATTATTAGGAGTGAGCTCAGACCTCTGGACCCGATTGTTACTCTGTTGCTGATCGTTTTCAACAGGGCTGTGACTTGCATGACCAGTGTGGGGATACATCATGACCAAAAAATATTAATGTTATACTATAGAGGTTAAGACAGTGATACTGCTAAAAATACTGTTAAAAAAATACACTATTACAATACTGGAGTCTAAAAGAAAAGAAAAAAGCTTCCCTCATCAATATACCTTAATAATTCCACTTCTGTAATATATCTTCATGTGCTGTTTTAATGCCTTATATGCTAAATACATTAAATACGTTAAATGCCATATGCGTTTTCTGGTTAAATACCTCTGATCTATACACAATAGTTTCTCCAATAGGTACAGTGGGCTTCATGCATGTACATCATATTTATGGATACAAACAGCAGTGCCTGGGTTTCAGAGCATTGCACTGGTCTGGAACACTGCAAAAGAAGGCAAGAGAAAAAAGCAAGAGACCAAATGGAGTGGCACTCCACTGTCTAACACCCCAGCTGTCTGGGGAGCTTGCACAACTTCAACACTTCTTAAATGAGCAGTCAAGCAAAAAACAAGTGATATTGTACCTACTCCAACTCTTGCAGTGTTCACTCAAATAGATATGGTATTCAAATAGAGCGACGGGGCCTTTGCCACCGAAAATCCCTTGTGTAGCACATGTCGACAAGAAAGAAAAGTCAAGTGGCGAATTTGTCTGGATGCCAGGCTCATCTGCCATCGTCCCCACAGGCTTGGCTTATTAGCATTGGCTGAATTATTGCTCTGCTGTAGTGGAGAGGAAGCAATTCTTATGGGAACCTATGGCTAAGGACAGATGATGCCACACCACCATGGGTCAGGAAAGTGACTGGTGTGTCCTCACTGGAAGATAAGTTTATTTGGGTGTCGTAGTATTCGAGAATTTAAGAAAGGAAACATATTGATTTTGTGTAATCAACAGTTCTGTTAGGACAATAATAGTGTGGCACCAGCATTAGTCTCCCTAGTGATTTTGCAAAAATGTCAGCATTTCCAAGGGTTTAATTTTCCAGTTCCGGAGAAACACATTTTGAAAATATCACCCTGGCATTCAGAGAATAATTTGGCTATTTTTAAACAAATTATGCAAAATACAAAGAATGTGAGTATTGATTATTTGACTCGAATCAAGCAAAGGCTATGCTAAAAACCAAGGAGGATAATTGTGGAGAGAACTTACCACCAATCAGGAAGCAATTTATTAAGATGTAAATCAAATGAAAAATAAATACAAAAATGAATCTCAGAGCCAGGTTTATGATAGAGAACGTCAGCATAGCAAATTTTCTAGCACTGTGAAATATATTCAACTAAGATAGGTGTGTGTGTGTGTGTGTGTGTGTTTGTGTGTGTGTGTGTGTGTGTGTGTGTGGGCGTGTGGGTGTGTGTGTGTGTGTGTGTGTGTGTGTGTGTGTGTGTGTGTGTGTGTGTGTGTGTGTGTGTGTATGGGTCCTGGCTAATATTTAGGTAGGATCATCAAATACTTGATGGGCTGAGAAACAGGAACAGTTGAAACTTTGACCTGGAAAGACAGAGACGAGTTGCAGCGATGAAAGAGAATTCTCCTTTATATAAACAGATGCTGTATTTTTCATAGAATCAATCATACATTTGACACATTAGATTTTCACTTAAAAGATTAAACAGTTAAAGAAGTGAACGTCCAGAAGTCATAGTATAAAAAAGTGGTCATTACTGAATTATTTCAATATCCCATTTTTAAAAAAAAATTTTTTTTTACAATTTAAAAATGCATAACCACAATTTGTCACTCCATTAGGTATTTCTATGCACAGGTAAAATTGGGATTTAGCAGGTGGGTGACCACATGGAAGATTATGCATGCTCTATGAAAGAGTGAAAGAACCAGTGGGGTTTTCATCCTTGTTCATTCCTCTGAAGAGTACTAAGAGTAAAGTCATCACTTCATGACCATGACCTCATATAAAAGGTTATAAAAGGCCACCACCATGTCACGCTTGTCTTCTGGCCATTCTTGTCAACCTGAGTGACCCCGGTGGCCTGGCAGTCCTCTGCTCACTTATAGAACCAAGGTTACATATGTAACCTTCCACTGTACTTTCCTTCGTTCTGGATCACTAGGGTTGTTTCTTTCAGACCCAGTGGAGGCTACAAGGGTTCGTAACACATCCTGATGACCTTGGCAGACAATAGAGAAACTACTCAAGTAGAGAAAATACTATACCATATTTTAGGGAGGATGCGAGTCGCTCAAAGCATTGATAATTGTCTTGAAGCTATTAAGGCTTAAAATCATTCCAGAGGTGATATTGTGCTCGTTTGAATTTAAGAATGGCTTAGTCTTAATATTGAATTATATAGCGGATAAGGATCGTTTAATAAGGCCACAGAGTACATTGGTTGCAATGAATCTTCATTCAGGCTGTAAAATCTGATCAAGGTAGACACGAACTCTGTATTCTTGCTACAAAAATATCTGCAAGTAACACTCCTCTTAACACCATTCTGGAGGTAGTCATAGCATGTATCAGATGGCATTTAATAGAAGAAGAAGAATTTGCCTCTTGACTTATGTTCAAGTATGCTTGTACAACCACTTCCTTTTCCCAGTAGGCAAACCTGTCTATAGATAGCAGAGCCCCTTTTATGGTGGTCCCTGAAGCACGCAATCAGTTAGTCAGTGGTCCATCAGCTGCCTGTCACTTCCATATAGTGCAACCTTAAAACCTTCAACTTGCCTGCATAGAGCTGGGTGCTAGATATTGCACATGCCAGAGTTAGACTCTTTGTGCACATGCTGGTGTTGCTCCCAAGAGCAAGAACCATAATTTGAAGGTACTGTAAGTGGGCTATTGTGCCACAGTAGTGACTGCAGGTCTGGTTTAATGGGTATGAGTTCAAGAAAGAAGTTTCATTAAGACAGAATGGAGCTCTCTAAACAGTGGCTATATGGCTTGTTGGATATAATGCAATGTCATCCCCAGCACCACTAAGCAGTAGAAACTCGTTCAGCTGTACGTTTGGCCAGTCATGCGCCAACAAATCTTGTCCCAAAGTATTTGTCTCTGGCTTGTCTGTGAACCACAGTGGACAGTGTGACATATTGGACATCTTTCTCATAAAAATAAATAAATAAATAAATAAACAAACAAACAAACAAATAAATAAATCGCTCCGGTCACCTTGTGCTCTTCTATAAGCATTTTCACCTTAACTGAAATAACTATTTGTAAATTTGCCAATAGCGATTTTTACGACAGGTGTATGTCCACTTCCAGAACTTACTTGCGTGACCTTCACATTGCTTGTTATTTTGTGTCCCTTTGGTGCTTGATGTAAACCACAATGGTGTTGTCCATCTGCACTAATATTTTTGACCCCCTTAGGAGTTCAGGAAATGTTGCAGCACTAGCCACATAGAGTTCAATTCATTTACTGCCAAGTTTATTTTTTGCATACTCCTCCAGCCTAGCTGGGAGGCATCTGTCGTTAAAATTTCCCTCTTTGCTGAGGAAAATGTCTACTGGACCAACGCCTCAGGGTGCACACACACACACACAAAACTAGTGACACCTGCCTTTATGATATGGCTGACAGGTTCTAAGGTTTGTGCATCATATCCAGTTTCAATACAAATATCCCAGACACAGAACGTCCACATGTGTGATACACGGCCACGCACAATTTCATGATTGTGTTTTTAATAGGACATATGAGCATTTAACATAGGGCATGCGAGTTGATCAGGACATTTGTCTGGCAAAACACCTGCTAATGGGAATAGCCCAGCAGCCAATTATCCAGATAAAGGAGTATGCACAGTCCCTGCTGTTGTAGAGCCTCTATGAGGACTCACAGGAACTTTGTTTACAGCATGCTTTCCAAAGGTAACCCAAAGGGAAGGGTATGTCATTCTGCTGGTGTGAAAGCAGACAAATGCTCTTTATCCCACAGAAACTAAATGTGGAATTTTATCTTTGAGACCTGCGGTTACAAAAAAAAAAAAAAAATCACCTTTGTTTACCTCTTGCATTGCATCCGATATACTATATTCAGCAGCAGATAGTGAGCAGACATTCAGGCATCTTAGAAACTGAATGTGGTGGAGTCCATGGGGAATTATTGTAAAAAGGATATGAGTAGATGTCCTTGGGCCTGTAGTAGTAACACCACTTTTAGCATGGGCCTTGTGTTGGGCGGCTGGTCAACAACAAACTAAGTGACTGAGTATTATCATATGTCTCTCTCTAAGTCAAAACTCTAATTTGATGCATCATGCAGTGGAATCATGTATGCATCGTCATGCTTGGACGTGATACATTTATTACTGTTCTGGGTTGCATGGTGGCACCAATATTACCCACTCACTATGAGCTGCTTAACTCCATCCATCTGCTATTGTGGTTTCTGAAATCTAGCTTTGCAGGAACCCTGCTGTACCCTGTGTTAGGGTTATAACCAATATTCGCTCCTTCCTATTTAGCTCCTTGCCACAAATTTACGTGCAAGGCTTCATCAGTCCACACCACTAAAAGACCATCAGTTTCTGTACCAGAGGCATTCATTTCAACTACAGTACTTCCCCTGCAACTTCTCTTGCAACCAATATACATGCTCTTTCCTCACTTCACATCGCATTAACGTGCCTTAATGCAATCGGTACATTGTGTGATAGCCCAGCCTCTCACTTGAGCAGCTATACCATGAGGTAGGTTAGGCGTTCAAATAGCTGTGGCGTGTGGAAGATCCGGCTCCAGGTTCACAGGTACAGCCTCAATAGCAGCATCTGCAGCTACTGTTGAGTCACACTCCAGCGTTACACTCTGATCACCAGATGCTCCGATGGTAGCCTCTCCCCCAAAGTGAACCTCAAGCTCTGAGAATGAGAGGGAGCCACAGAAAGTAAACTGTCTCTGTATATGAGGCAGCTGTAGGCTACTAAGTCTTGAGCTCTGCACTTGCCGCCGACAGCTTTTGCATTTGGCCCATGTGTGCTGCCAGCTCCTGTATTCTGCATTCCAACATAGTAAAGACACTCACTCCTCTTCCCTGATTCCTCTGCCTGCTTCTATTCCTGTTGCTAAAATGCGGTGAAGGAGCTTACCGTTTTCTTCCCAGCAGGTTCTGCTGCCAAACCTGCTGCTCGTTTCACTCCTCACCAAAGCCATTCGGTGCCAGGGGAAGGTGATGAATAGCCAGCAGCATTACGCTTCAGGTAGGGCAAGTCTTTGTAAGTGCCTGTCACAAATGTTCAGGTCCCAAACAATTTGGGCATTGATTACATCCATCTTCCAATTTCCAATTGTTTGAGCTTGGCAGAACAAACAGCTTTATTTTAGCCTGACATTCACAAACGGATGTAAAAGTTGGCAAAATTAAGATTCTGAGATTAATTACTCAGTGTCCACAGCGACCACGCTGCCAAGCTCAAGCAGTAGGTCACATGATTTTTTTCAGTGCCACAATCAATCATGGCCAAAAAAAAAAAAAAAGTTAAATAAAGGAAGTTAAATGAAGGAATTCAAACTAATTCCATGGTGTGCTCCAACGATGATAGAGACTTAACTTGCTCAATTCCTCAAAAGGACACGAATGGGAAAGGGGACAAGTGTGATGAAGCCAGCACCTTTTATAGCCTAGATATGTGAGATCACGGTAACAAGGTGGCCACTTTACTATTAATATAAGGCAAGGAAATGGACAAATAAAAAAACTTCACAAGTTCTGCCCCAAGGGTCCTGAATAAAAGGAATAAAAGGATTTACAACCTTAAGTTTTCCCATATAAACAGGTAAGTAAAACCTTCAACTTTTTTGGCCTGTCACTTTTGATGTGGAAACTATTTCAAAATATCTTTTGATATTAAATCCCTTCCACTGTGTAAATGCCGAAAAACCCAACTTTGTTTACAGATTGAAATATTCCTGGTTTTTTTGTTTGTTTTTTTGTCATTAAATGGGATCTATGTTAAAATACATCTCTTTTCATTTGCAATGGGAATTCTAAATGGACATGATCAATTAAATGTCAACATTTAATAATCTTACGTCAGGAAAACCAATGCAAAAAAGAAAATGTAAAACATAAAAACTCAAATCACCTAAAAGTAAAACTCCCCCTGTTATTAGGATTATAAGCAATATTAGTCCTTCAGATCCTAATTGTGAACTGTTAAATAATTAGCCATAGCTTTACTTTCCATCATTCCACCACTGTTCCTGCTGTGAAAGCATCTCTATAACAGCTCGCTGCAATATTTAGCATTTTAATGTTTTGCGCTTTCAAAATGCAGCTTACCCTGAATTTGATATTCATAACCAGGTGCATGAAATGGACATCCATTTTATTTCCTAACACTCTCTCAGAACAATCTCCCCATCATATATTCACATGACTTCCTTATTACAGCCCTTCACAATTAGACCTCAACAGACTGCATCCCAGTATTGGACAGGAAGAAAGATGTCATGTCAGAGCATTAGAAAATTTGTCTTTGTAGCCACATCATTTACATGTAGAACACTGATTTTCTCCCCCTGCAGTGATATGCCGCATCTCTACCTGACACGAGACAGCAGTGCATGACTGCACACGCACACATATGCACACACACATACGCACACACACACACACACATACGTGAGGCATGAATGTTCAATTAAGCATGCAGCAATAATGGTGCTTCTTCCACACTGTCAGGTTGCTGTAGGTGAAAATGTTTTCCTTGCAGACAGCTTGATGTGCCGGCCCATCACCGGCACATTTAAATCTGCTGAGACTGGTTAAAAAAAAAAAAAAGAATGAAAGAAAAAAGGCTAAGTACAGCAGTGTGTGCTGGGGGGAAAAGAGCTACCTGACTACTTTATCTCCAGTGATTTGCAAAGTTTCTGCTGCATTTAACACATCAGCAATTAGAAAACATGTTTTGAAGTGGCTTTAAGTGGATTTAGGAGGATAAGGGGATGTATTTTAACATTATTTCAGTATCCTTTACCATCACATCCTAAAGGGGCGATGTTTTGTGATTTTACAGACTTCAAAGACATTAAAATGAGAGGAAGAGGGAAGACATCATTAAAGTATTTATGGATATTTCTATATTTAATGATGCTCTATTGGTGCTGGTAAGACTGAGGCCCATTAATGGCAACATGATATCTTTAAAAGATGTTCTGAAAAATTGATAATGTTTTCTTCCTTAAATGTGACAGAGCATTAATTTGAAAGTAAAAGCGCATTTTTAAATAAATAAATAAATAAATAAATAAAAGGGGAAAATGTATCATCTATTTTTTTTAAAATTGATTAATTAAAAAAAAAATTTTTTTTTAAACACTTTTCACAAAAGTACAAAATAGGAACAGGGGGTAAAAACACCATGCATAATAAGACAAAAAGACGAACTGCATCATACAGATAAGGCAGTTCTCGGTCTTAATTACATTTCATATTGTAAAAAGAACTTGATTTTATCTATAAATCCAGACCATGTTTTTATTTTCAATGGCAGGCCTTATTTTTAAAGACCCTGCACGTGTTCAAGATAAATCAAATATTTTCTTGAATTTTTTTTTTTTTTGTGGATGAAATTAAATCAAAATAATTAGGAAGAAAGCACAAACTAGGTCCTGATGAATATGTAAATCTAATAATATTTCCCACATAGAGTCACAGATTTGCATTTAGGAACCCACGCACACCATACACATCAATACCACGACATTAAGTGTATAGTTAATGGTGTACTTTATTCTATGTCTTTGTAGGAGGTCCTATAAGTCTTATGGATTTAATGCATAATTTATATTTGACCACATAACATCCATGTAACATTTTAACAATTGAAATTGATGAAATATATCGTGACAGACGAGCGTGTCAGACTTTTCAGGAAGACATTTTTTTTATGAACGAGAGGGGAAAAGAACAGTTAGGCTGTATGGGCAGTTAAAGACAACTTATACACTTTAGCCAGACCATCTCAAAAGTTCTGCCTTACTTTCTGTAGTTATTCTCCTGACTTTTTAAAGAGAGAAAGATATTCATTCTCACACTTCAGACCTGTCACTGAAAATCGAACCGTGAGCTTCAATAGGTGTAATGTTTCTCAATACTTTTCCACTTCACCGTCTCCAAGGTAGATTAATCATTGTGCCCAAGATTATTCTTTGTAACTAATCACTTGGTTCACTGTGAGGAGCAAGCTCTAGTACTCTACAAAAGTGAAATAACTCTATATCAAGTTCCTACCAAGTGAGAAAATTTTTCTCTCAGGTCTGAGTGGATTCCATTCAGCCCACAGTGTGCACGTGTGTGCGTGCGTGTATATATATATCTATCTACTCTGAAAACTTTTTATTATTATTTTTTTAATTTAAGATGATACCATTTTCATAGCGTTCTGCCTTGTGCTTTTTCTATCTCTCACCTCGCTCACTATTGTGCTATTGCTGTCATTCACGCTAACATGTTTTGCTCGTTCGCTCTCTTGGCTTCACATCTGCCAAGTAGCACATGTTGTCAATGAACTCCCAATGACATCCCACTGTTCCAGGCTCTTGATTGACAGTTCAGGCAGCCAGCACAAGCAGGAAATCAATAACGCTGGACCCACCAGACACTACTGTGGTAGTCTTCAAGGAACTGGCCTGCTGGACACTCTGCCAATCACCAACCAGAAAATGTAAGGCTAGCCAGCCATGAACAAAAAGATACCCAAAGGCAGCATGACAAGGCCGAGGTTTAAATAGATTTATAATTTTTTTTTCTCCAAATTTTTTTTTTTTGTGGACAGCAGGAGAGATTGAAAGTTGGTGGAGGGTGAGTCAAGGATCTATCTATCTATCTATCTATCTATCTATCTATCTATCTATGCAACTAAATGCTAACCAGCCATTTTATTAGGAACACTTTTACACTGTTCGTTCATGCATTTGTTCAGTCATTCATTGTGGCAGCAGTGCGATACATAAAATCATGCAGATACAGGTCAAGAGACTCAGATAATGATCACATCAATCATCACAATGGGGAAAAATTGCGATCTCAGTGACTTTGACCATGGCATAGATTCTTAGGCAGGCTAGTTTGAGTATTTCAGAAACTCTGATCTCCTGGCATTTTAACACACAACACTCGGCAGATTTTAATCTACAGAAAAGAAAAACTAAAACATCCGGTGAGCTGCAGTTCTGTAGGTGGAAAAGCCATGTTGAGGAGAGAGGAGAGAGGTGAGAGGGGAATGACCAGGCTGTCTTGAGTTGACATGAAGGCTGCGGTAACTCAAATAATTACTCTTTGCAAGCATGCTGTGTAGAAAAGTATCTCCGAACACACAACGTGTCAAGCCTAGAGGCAGATGGCCTACAACAGCAAAAGACCACATCTGGGTCCACTCCTGTCACCCAGAATGAGGATACAGTAGGTATAGGGTGAACAAACCTGGATAGTCTTTCTCAAAGACTAGAAAAACATTGTCTGGTCTTTTTTCCAAACTTCAGCTGTCCCGTTTTGGTGAGATAATTAGTGAACTGAAAGTATAGTAGGCATTTAATGTATTTTTCTCCAAGTCTCCTTCCAGTGAGCTTGAATAGACGAAATGTGAGTGGATTTACCATTTCCTTTAAGGATTCGTCTGCGCAAGTTAAAGATTCTTATGCTAACTGTGATGCTGCGTTTCAGCAAATTCGACTAGTGCTATATACTGATTGCATTTGCATTACAATTAAAAAGGCACATTTTAAACAACATTCGTTCAGACAATCAACAATTGTCACTGGTGTGACGATTTTTATTCTCAGACAATATATCACTGAGTAGCTTGGCATTCCTAGAGGAGGACACTGGGCTGCCAAGTTGCTCAGATTAGCCAGTACAATTTGCCATCCTTCCCACACAACACACAAATGAGAGCATGGAGCAAAAAAAAAAAAAAAAATCTTAGCTGGATGAGCTATTCAGGAGAGCAAAAAACAATTCATACTTCATCTGGAGTCAAATGAATTATAATGAAGCTGTCATGGAGACTCCCAAAACCAAAACTAAAGCCAAACCATGCTCGTAAAATCTGCAAGGTCATGAGTCTTCCCTACGTTTTAAACTCGGTGCTGTTGCGTGTGTGTCGGAAGTGTATTTACTGATGGAGGAGCGACTTGACGATCGGTGAGCAGCCACTACTGTGACCTTGCTGGCAGGCTTTGGCGTTCTCACACCTATTTGAAGACTTTTCAAATATTGTCGCCCTGGGCGCTCTGCCTAGCACCTGCGTTGTTTTATGTCTTCTCTGCCAAAAAAAGGGAAGACAGAAAAAAAAATCCTATTTCCATGGTTACTGGAAGAATTAAAAATGCATCAAAACATTGCAAAAATGCCAGGGATGTGCAGACGGTGGCAAGTGCAGGTGTGCAACCAGGAGCTGACAGATGTACGGCATATAGCGTCGACGAGTGAGCCTCTGTTTGGGCCCACAGTCAAAATAATCAACTGCTCTGGCATCAATTTACAGCAAACAATGGTGCGATATCATCTTCCCCCTCCCTCCTTCCTTTGTCCTTCTCTCCCCTGTCTCTTTCTCTGCCACCAACCCCACTTTGCTTCAGAGATGAATACATTACTCTGCCCTCTTCCCAGCATTTTATTCTCAGATGGATGTTTGTGAAATGGAATGGAAAAATGTCTTACAGTCTTATTCCCCTCGCTTTCCCCTCCCTCCCTCCCTCCCTGCCTTGGTCTCTCTCTCTCTCTCTCATTGCCCTGCATTCAGCAGATTAAGGATAACCCAAACAGGATATGAAATGCTACTTGAGGCCTTGCGTGTGATAATGGTATCTACCCAAGGGTAGATGACTTGGGTTTTTCTTTTTTCCTCCCTTTTTTTAAGTGAGCACACCGGGTGAAGGTAGAACAAGACAAGGGCACAGCGCTTAGATCAGAGGGCAGCTAGCCCCAATTTTGAACCCCTGCCATCAATCTGCTTCAATCAAAGCTGATTCCACAGACCTTTATTCCTCTCGGTAACAGGATCCGCTCTGCCTGAATTAGGAAGTGCTGTCTAAGCCAGCTTATAATGCCGTTCCTGTGAGACTGGGCTGTGAATGATTTCAAAAATAATTAGAAGTGATGTGTTAATGTTTGGCACATCTGACATTAACAGTACTCTACAAATCGAGCTTCATTATCGAGGGCCATTATTATTGTGGACTCAATCCATTTGCATTAATAGGAAAAAGACAACTATAGAACAAAATACAAGATGTGACCTTTTATTATTTGTGAACATTTTTTTGTGTGGGAATGCTTTTTTTTTTTTGAGGGAAAGGTTTTCCCTTCCTATTTGTAAAACTATGAAACATAAAAAAAAAGCATATAATTCGTTTGTGACATGGTATTACATTATTATTATTGTTATTGTTATTATTATTATTATTATTATTATTATTATTATTATTATTATTATTATTATTATTACTACTACTACAAATTTACAAGTAAAATGGTGATTTGGAGGTTTGGAGATTGGGCTTGGTTTTATGATTTCTTTTATGATTTTATCTTTATGAAACCCACCGAAATCCGATCACATCATTCTCAACCACTGAATTCAATATGAAATTGGTTTACTTCAGAATTTTGCAGCAGTCTGTCTTTCAAATAGAAAATGAAATTACCGGTATATAGAAATGATACATGCATATATGAAAATATTTAATATATTCCATTTGTACGTACAATGCGTATATATGAATATTAATTATAATATTAATGTATGCATTTTTTTGAGTGCAGTTACCGGTGAGTACCTCTTTTCTAGACGATTAGACAAGAGACAAGTAAGGACATGAGCGGGGCCCGAGTGAAATCTCTTGCTAGTGCTTGTGTAATAAACTTTAAAATGATCTGCTCATGTGTGAAATCTGCAATGTGCGAATGACTGTAGACACTTCATTGATGTCTTATTGATGTGTAAAACATGCGTCGTCGCTTTCATTCCGTTGATAAGAGCATGAGATTTCTGTGTTTTGGGTGAAGATGGCCAGACCTGCAGTGCTGACATGCCGAGAGCCGAGCCTCTGGCATCGCTGACAGCCGAGCTGAGCCAGGGGATGAGACTTACAGAGCATAAGACACCTGGGTCGAAGGTCAGTGGAAAAAACACTTAACCGCTTGTTGTTCCTTCCTTTGACTGCTGTCTGTTGAGCGACAAATGAAACTGTTGTGTGAAATACAGGGAAGGGGGGTACAAAACACTAGGTTTACAACGTAGCACTGTTTTTTGTCAGGGATTAAGTTTCAACTGGAGCACACTTAGGACTGGCAGCCACACAGAGTCTTACAAAAAAAAATATTTGCTCTGTCGTTTCCTCCCATGCAGTCAGCAGCAAGGCCTCGGCAAACTGGGTTAGGTCAGCTTTAAGTCAGTCTGAGCTGGATGGTGCTGCTTGGGAGTTTGCAGCGCAGGTTTAGCCCTGGTTTAATGGTCTTATTCTTCCTATGACATGTAGATAAAGCTGACCAAAGGTAGGACTGGAAATGGATGAAAAAATCACGATGGGCTAACCAAGGAACTCAATATCAGGGTTTTTTTCCTTTATATTTTGGTATCTGCTTTCTTTGCATTTTCTAAAGACAGTGACAATGATTACTGGCACTGCAGACTCGCCATTTAGCCTGACCCCATGTTTAAAAAAATAACTGTGGAACGTTTTTTTTTTTTTTTTTTTAACTAATCTGCAATTTTGTATAAAATTCACAGCCAAAAAAAAAAAAAAAATCTGAAATTTTTTACCTGTTATTAAAAAATTTATTTCCTGACATATTTCCACAAGCTAGTCTTTTCTGTTGATGAGCCGTTTATGCCATGAGTGCTGCTGAATTCTTGAATCTGATTGGACAGAACGTGTTGATTCATTTTCTCTCCCAACGGAGCTTTAAATTGAAATCACGGGATTCTTTTAAGGTGCTTGTCTCTAGTAACAGCTCATTTACAGACCCTTGTGTACTGGATGTACCACATAATCTATACAATAAAGAGGTTTTAAAAACCCCACTGTTGTTATTCAACAATGAAAAACATTGCTCCAGTGAAGCTTTCTGTGGGGAAAAGTTCAGCGTTTATGAAAGAAGACTTCAGTCAGTGTCAGCACTTTCAGGTAAACCAGTTACTTTAAGCTTTCCACTGTGAGGAAAGCCCCAGAACACAAGAATTTGAATTTTACACTTTCACAGTCACAGCTTTATTTAGTCTATTAGTGTCAAGACGGAGACAGAGAGAGAGAGAGAGAGAGAGAGAGAGAGAGAGAGAGAGATTTCTTTAATCATTAGAAGAAAAACTGTAATAGTAAAATACTCTTGTGAAGAGTATCAGTAACTCTGCTTGACACTGGGGAGCATAACTCCACATTGCTTGGTACTGTCCTGTGCCCACTGTGGCCTCAGATCCCTCCTCTTGACTGACAGGAGTGGAAGCCTGATGCGGTCTCCCGCTATTGTGGCATGTCCGTTTCAAGGTTCGATGTGTTGTACATTCTGAGATACTTTCCGGCTCACCGTGATTATAAAGAGCGCCTATTTGAGCCTTCCTGTGAGCTGGAAGCGGTTTGGCCCCACTCCTTCGACGTCTTGTTTTCAAAAAGGCATTTCTACCCACGGAACCGATGCTCACTGGATGTTTTTAAAACTCTAGAGAAATCCCAGGAGATCAGGAGTTTCTGAACCCCTCCAAACACCCTGTCTGGCACCAACCAACGAGCCTGCCACAATCAAGCTCACTAAGATTACATTTTCCTCTGTTCTGAGATTTGATATGAATATTGACTAGAGCCCTTGAGCTCTTCAGGTGTATCTAGCTAATTGGATAACTGCACGGACGAGCATGCGTACGGATGTTCCTAATAAAGTGGACAGCAAAAGTATATTAAGTGTATACAAATAAAACCTGTCATCCGGTGAAACCTCCACAGCATCGCGCAGCGCTCTGAAAGTTTCGCTCTCTCCGAGGAGTAAAATTGCAGCATTCCTGCCTTTCTTTCCTGTTTGCTTATTTTTATTTGTTTTATTACAGGCATGCTCTGTAAAAGCGAGACAAAATCACAGAGGAAGCTCAGGAAGGCGGCGGTGATTCTCCAGTGCCCTACACCACACTTGGTTAATAGATGGTTATAATAAGGCTGACTGCTTTGTAGAAACTTCCACTGAGTAGGCCTCAAGGGAACAGACCCCTGCTTCACAGACTCAAGTGATGTAATTCAATTGAAATACTTCACTTGCTCCAAGGTGCCACAGACGGCGTTGCTAATTAATCTGTGGTTTAAAAAAAAAAAGAAAAAAAAAAAGCGTTGGTCAGGTTGG
>JAQMCW010000007.1:5819763-5835307 GCA_030068335.1 Chrysichthys cranchii
GTGTGTGTGTGTATGTGTATATATATATATATATATATAAAAATAAAATATACTACTTTGCTCATCAACAAAGTAGAAATAGTTCAGCATGTGTTTTACATGTATTTTACTGGCCTTTATAAACTATAAAAAATTCGATCATAAAACCCTCTTAAATTTAAACAAGCATCTTCTTTTCTAAGATCTCACCACAATGACTGAAATCATGTTTTGCAGCCTGCATCCTTTTACAAATGCATCTTAGACAGTCTCTTGAGAATCTGTCTCTGCCACCCTGATGGCTCTGGACCCCTTGTCTCTCCACTGGCCAAGACTGGCAAGTGGAGGCAGATGTAGGACAGGCGGCGTATGGGTGCAGGTAGGGGGGCAACGCACACATGCCAGAGAAGAGGATGAGTGGCTGTTGAAAGGAGGGGGGGGGGTCACCAGCAATATGGTGCCATGCCCCTACTCAGACATCATTTTCCTAACGAGGCAAAGCATATGCCGGCTAAGTGAAAAGTCTAATCTGTCATCCCCCTGCTCCGTTCTGCCACTGAGCCGTCAATGAGGCATGTCCTGGGAAAGATATGGAAGTGCGCGTCATGCACCATGCAGTGAAACTGTTGCGATTCGCTGTGACGAATGAGCGGGTGCTTGTTGCCATGGTAAGCGGAGAGGATGGAGGAATGGCTGGATTGCTTTCTTAGAGAACTTTTTTTTTTTTTTTTTTTACTCAGCACCCCCTCCAAGATGCCATGTTCAGAGACAAGCGAGCAAAAGTGGCAAACAGGTGCACGAGGGTGGGTGGTTACAGTCGGGGCAGACTGTAGATATGGAGGGAGGGGTTGATCCAAAATCAAGAATAGAAAGACCTGCGTCAAGGAGTGAGAGGGTAGAAGAGGAAGGGGTCGAGCCACGAGACGAGACTGGTCCGGCAGCTGAGGGCGAGCTTCACCACAGTCCGCAAGTCAAGAGCAGAAAGACAGGGTCATAGTTTTAATGTCGGAGGAGAAAAATGAAATAAGCCATGCCCATACAAAGCTTTAATCTGTTAACGAGTTATAAGTAAGGATATTAATTTGTCAAGCCTGTAATAATTTTCAGTGAATACTAGCCACAGCATAATCCAAATTTTGGAACGAATAAAGTGTTAACTAATAATTTAAAAACCCTAGTCCTGGTAAAAAACAAAACAAAAAAAAACCAAACAAAACAACAACAAAAATGTTGCAGGTTTCACTGACATAAATACGTGTACAGCTATACTGAAAACAAGTGTTTCGTAGTATCATGTGTTAACATCTATACTTTTTGCATGCTTTATCCACACTTAATTTTTATAAATGGGCAAAAAATATAGTATGGGCAGGACCTTGGTCTAGACTCGAGTCAAATACAGTGTACCAAACATACAGGCTAAGCACAAAGTCAGAGTGCTTACCACAGAAACACTGAAAATATTTAAAGAAATTCAGACTTCATTTGGATTACACCTTAAACCTGCATTTACTGTAATTACACAGCTGTTAGTAAAACACTGAGCTCACATGCAGTTAGTTCTGCAACTGCACTTTTAATGCAATTAAATCTCATTCAATTAGAATGAAACCAAATAAATGACAGCCTTTAAATTAAATTATAGCCTAACTACCAAGCAACAACAATGTGCCGTATATTACAACCTTTATATATAGGCTCAAAATCTACGGTATTATCTGCAGCTATAGATCTCAGGAAGCAGGCTGTGCACAAGCTCTTAAGATTATTTCGCTCTGGCTCATCTCTTTTATAATTGAATTAGCTGCGCCTCAGGGGGCCTACTAAGTTAAGTGATAATCTGAGGGTCATTCTTTTCTGTTCACAGCTTCCCCTGTGTAGCTGAAAAGTCAGATATGCCCCTTCCCAGCCATCTCCCCGTGAACTTTGCTACACAGGAGACCGAGACTGAACAGATGGAAAAAAAAAAGAAGAAGAAGTGTGGAGGAAAGAGAATCGGAGGGGAGGGGTTTACCTAGGGTCATCCCACTCTGGGTTCAGGCCGGTCAGCGACCCGCGCGACTCCACTACGAACTTGTAAACCACGAGCAGGAAGTCACGGCACAGCTGCACCAAGCGCTGGCAGCACTGCAACTCCTGCGGCGTCACCACCTCGCTGCTCTTGCTGAAGATGCTCTCCCATGATGACCTGCTGTGGGTCCAAGCATATACAAGCAAAAAAATAAAAATAAAAAATAAAAAAATAAAAAAAAAAAGAGGGAGAGAGAGAGACAGAAAGATCTTAATGCAAAAATGCCCTAAAAGAATTCAGTAAACACCCCAGGACTTCTGTCTCCCCAGACACTTTGATGAATGCGTGTCAAAAAAATTCAAACGCCCTGGTCCTCAGCGTGGGCTGAAAAAAAGGGAAAATGTTGAGCTAAAATAATGTCTTTTTCTTTTCAAAGTCACTGGACGGCAGCAGTGATTGTGTTTGATTGTGGAGATGAAGGAATATAATGGCTGGGGATCTGAGAGTACATTACAGGCGAGGAGGCCTTCACAATGCTCCCATGCTGGGCTTTCCTCTGAGCACTCGCTGCCCACGGACCTCCTTCATGCACCGGGCCCTGATTAAATGGCAGCAGCATGGGGTGCTTAGCACCAGCACTAATCCCCTAGTGCCATGCACACTCTCATTAAGTTAAAATAAACCTGGGTGGTTACATATCTCTATATCTGTCAATTATACGTACAAGTGGGTTGTAGAAAATCCTTGTAGACCCACTACTCTACCCACACAAGAAATGAATAGAAGGACACATGAGGGATTTGGTGTATTTCTTTGTCCTTACGGTCAAGAAACATAAAAACGAAGGTGTTGGTGGCACTCGTGATAAATGCTGGTTAAAAACACTTACACAATGGAATATATAAAACGGACATTAAATGGCACATCCAGCCTTGTCTTCCTGGAGAACCAACAAGTGAAGAACTTTTCACGTTTGTTAATTAGCTTTTTTTCAAATGCATGTTCATAATGGACATGTACACTCACCGGCCACTTTATTAGCAACACCTGTATATGTGCTCATCCATGCAGTTATGCAATTAGGCAGTCATGTGGCAGCAGTGTAATACATCAAATCATGCAGGCAAAGATCAAGAGCTTCAGGCCATTGTAGTGGAGAAACCTGGTATTTTTCTAATCTGTAGCCTATGATTTCTGACTGACAGGAGTGGAACCTTATGTGGTCTTGTGCTGCTGGAGGCCATCTGTCTCAAGCTTTGATCTGCTTTTCTGCTCACCACATTTGTAAAGAGTGGTTACTGAAACATGCATTCTCCTCTGACCTCTCACATTAATGAAGCGTTGCCGCCCACAGCACTGCCACTTGTTTTTTGCACCCTTCCGTGTAAGCTTGAGAGACTGTTGTGTTTTGGATCAGCAATTTCTGAAATATTCAAACCAACCAGTCTGGCACCAGCAACGACCGAGATCACATTTTCTCCATGTTGATGTCTGATGTTAAAATGAACTGAAGCTTTTAACCTGTATTTGCATGATGTTATGCTTTGGGCTGCTAGCTGACTGGATAAATTAATGAACGTGCAGGTGTACGGTTTCCTACTAAAGTGGCCGATGAGTGCTTGTATCCTTTTGTATCTCAGTGAAAAGGTCTATAATTCTTTACTGAATTAATGTAGATCATTCACCAAAAAAAATAAAAATAAAAATAAAAAAACACTTCATTTCATTCACTGATTTTATTGACCATTAAAAGGAAGCATGTTATAAATGATCATTTTTATCTTTACTCTGTCAAAAGAGGAGTCCGGCCAGTGACCCTTTATGCTGTTTATGAATCAATTGGCTTATTATCTGTATGAAGAGGTGCTCCTTACCCAGAGCTGCAGAAACAGTTCCACAGGCCTTGGCCATGGCTCCAGAGTAGGCGACTGAAGACACGGTTAAACAGGCGGTAGAGATGTAAACTCTCGATATCAGGCTCCTTCCAGATCCTCTGCAGCAATGAACGAACGTTGGTGCGGACAATGTCCAGGACCTTTAGGTGTGAAGTACATGAAAGATGTCAAATGAATGGCACTACAAAATCAAAGCAAGCATATGCAATTAAAAGTAAGGGTGTAATTTTTGCTTTCTGTAGTCACAATCATAAAGACTCAAGACTGCAGGCTTTGATGCAGGTCTAATCAATCGATGAGGTCTGTAGTGGGGGTAGAGAGGGGGAAAGAGATGGAAAGACAGGTGCAGAGACTGAATAGAGTGATTGGAGTGCAAGGCTGAAAGATAAGTATGAGAATGTCATTCCAAGCCTGAACTGAGGCTAAACAGGATGAAGAACCCTAACAGTCCCACAGGCTGATTGGCAATTTTCTGTCATGTGACATTCTGCAAAATCTCTGCACAGTGAGCCTTTTTATTTCAGCTAACATTCAGCATAAAAGTGACAATCCCTGTAAGCAATCAGACCTTCATTATATTAGTCATGCCAAGCTCACAATACAGATTTCGCAGTAGGTAAGGTTTAAATATATATAAAAAAAATATTAGATGAAGCATTTCTTCTCCAACAAAGAAGAAATTCAAAAGGACATAACAGGAGGCTATTCTGCCACATTTCCAAGAACATGGGCAAAAAGTATACGGTGCAAATTACCGTGCATCGCAATTTGCAGCAAAAGAAGAGGAATGCTGTCCAAAAAGAGCTCGGATCTGGTGCTGAGTGATTATCATGTCTTCAGTCCACTGAAGGAGGTGCTGCTTGGTCGCAGGTTCACCACTGATGATGAAGTAAAGGAAGCGGTGAAACAGTGGTTTGCTGCATGCTACCGTCCATTGAGCACCACCCTTGTTCATTGTTTTTCATGTGACTGACTCATGAATATAGATATTCACAAAATAAATGATACTGACATGCTAATGTAACTGCAAAATTACCAGGCATTCTTTAACATGTTCCAGTCTTCCACTGAGCATATTTGGAATATCTATTTATTTCACCATATTGCTCCCCTGTTGTGAAGAACAGGTAAAGACCTCTGCTAGTAGGTCCAACAAATACACAGCTAAACTGACCAGAAAGCCAGTGACTCCATTTTCGAGAGGTCCAGAAATGCATGAAGAATATTTTTTTTGGTTTTGAGGGACATTAACTGTTTCAAACATTTGTCATAAATTGTAAGGTTTACTGCAAACAGAAATAAAATGTACAGCAGACCACCCTTTTCTGTACTCAATTCCAGCACGCTTAGCTAGTCTGCTTGGCTAATGGCAGTCATCTTTGATTTTTTTTCTTTTCAGTCATTGTCATATACTGTAATCTAAGTCACTGCGGGTTTATCATCCATTGTGCAGAACACAAAAAAGTTTAATTGTATGATATTTGGAAGGGCTACACCGCTATGAGGCATTTATAGCATTCCACATTCTGCAAAAAAATTATCGTTCAGCATCCCTCACAGACAACACTGGCAACATTAAAACATTGACAAATGAAGTGAAAAACACTGACTATTCACAATGAGTCATTGTACTTGTTACAATGGCACCTGTCAAGGGGTGAGATATATTAAGCAGCAAGTGAACAGTCAGTTCTCATAGTTGCTGTGTTGGAAGCATGAAAAAAAGGGCAAGCGCAAGAATCTGAGCGACTTTGACAAGGGTGAAATTATGATTTCGCCACAGTATCTCCAAAACAGCAGGTTTTGTTGGGTGTTCCCGGTACGCAGTGGTTACTACCTACCAAAAGTGGTCCAAGGAAGGACAACCAGTGAACCGGTGACAGGGTCACTGTCACACAAGGCTCAATGATGCTTGTGGGGAGCAAAGGCTAGCCCATCTGGTCCAATCCCACAGAAGAGCTACTGTAGCGCAAATTGCTAGAAAAGTTAATGCTGGCTATGGTAGAAAGGTGTCAGAACACACAGTCCATCACAGCTTGCTGCATATGGGGCTGAGTAGTTGCAGACTGGTCCCCTGTTCACTGCCAAAAGCTCCTACTATGGGCAAGTGATCATCAGAACTAAACCATGGAGCAATGGAAGAAGGTGGCCTGGTCCGATGAATCACATTTTCTTTTACATCATGTGGACAGCCAGGCGTGTAGCTCTTTCCTGGGGAGAAATGGCACCAGGATGAACTATGTAAGGAAGGCAAGCCAATGGAGGCAGTGTGATGCTCTGGGCAGTGTTCTGCCTGGAAGACCTGGGTCCTGGCATTCATGTAGATGTTGCTTTGACACATAGAACCTACGTAAACACTGTTGCAGACCAAGTACACCCCTTTGTGGCGACTGTATTCCTTAATGGCAGTGGCCTCTTTCAGCAGAATAATGTGTCCTGCTCCACTGCAAACAGTGCTCAAGAATAGTTTGAGGAACATGAATAAAGAGCTCAAGGTCTTGACTGTACCTCCAAATTCCCCAGATATGACCCCAATAGAGCACATGCTGTTCTGGACAACCAAGTAAAATACACAGTGTCTCCACCTTGCAAATTACAGGACAAAAGCGGTCAAAAGTCCATGCTTCAATGGGTCAGAGGTCTTCAGACAGCCCATGGGGCCCCAACCAGGCAGGTTGGCTGATTGCTGTACGTATATTAATGATATGAATGAATAGGTATACAGGTGTTCCTAATAAAGTGCCCAGTGAGTGTATTTGTGTGTATACACAGACATCTCAAAAGTAAATAAACATCCTTCATTACGTTGTATCTATGCAGACACCACTTGGTGCTCCAAACTTGTTCATTTATTATTTTCCATTTCAGATTACAGTTTATTAATTGTTTAGAGCATCTAGCCATGCCACGAACACCAGAAGCAAGAGAGTTTTTTTTTTTTTTTTTTTATGTTTTTATATGATTTTAAAAGGGGTCATATTGTGGGTTAGTCTGAGGGTGGACTTAGCCAGCGTATGATTGCACAAAACCTTGGGATTCTTCTTGCCACAGTCAACAGAGTGATTATACAATTCAAATCAATTACAGTTCAAAAGCAAAGGAATCAACAGCATCCCGCTCAGGTCGACCTGGGCCCTCTGACTTCCGTCTATCAAGAGGATTGTTGAAAAATATCCCCGTTGTAATGCTGCTGATGTTGCATAGCAACTCCAATTGAGTGAGAGTACGTTTGTGAGACAGCTCTATCAACTTTTTCAAAAATCTTTTCAAAAACGATGGTTTCTATTTACTTTTGAGATGTCTGTGTATATACAGTGGGGTCTAAAACCTCATTTATTTTTACTTGGAAACAAACAGAAGGTTTTGGAATTTTTATATATTTAAAACAGAATGTAAATACTCACCATCTTGTGTGTTAAATCGAGCTCTAATCCCATAATATGCCAGCTCATTTCAATCTGTAATGCGCTTCACAAACCACATAGAAGCTAACAGTATAGAGGTCCTGTGATACGATCGAGGAACCTATATGATCAAGGAACTGCTGTTTCATTATTTGGTGCTGGGTGTTACAGCAAAGTAAATGAAGTGGTTATGCATTCGGACACGACAGGAGCATAGTGTACTGTACAGCCCATCTGGCAGCCAATTGTGAGAAGCCAGGATGTACTGCAACAATCTGATAGAAAGCGAGAAAGGTGAGAGCAGCTGTTACTTAGCAACCCAGCGGTGCAGGAGTCTCACAGCAATTCACGCCATTATTCTGAACATAACATGAGTGAACACAAATAATGCCTCGACCAAACTTAAGGTTATTTTGTATGAACATGAATATGATTTCATGCAGTCCTGAGTTTTCAAGAGTTATCGAAGCAATATGGCAATCGATTAGTGTGTAGAAAATACCACTACTACCACCACCATCACCACCAAAAAAAAAAAAAAAAAAAATTAATCAACAGGCTCATTAAACTATTTCCTTTATTTCCAACAGGCAGAATGAAACAGAGCTGAGCATATAATTTCAAGAAAAGCTACCCTCACTCTGCCATACTCGGTTGACAAAGCCCTAAAATGCACGCTCCTTGGAACTGGGAATAAAAAAATAAAAAAATCAGGCTGGTTATTTTGGAAAGACTAAACCACATGACAATTCCATATATCAGCAGTCTTACATTACAATGGAGAAATGTAGGAACGTTCTGACATTTCTCCACTCTGAGAAAGAGTAAGACTGCTGATATAACAATCCTTAATCAATTAGTAATATTTCTCGAAAATTGTTAGCTCATCAGAAAATAGTGCACAATGAGAGTTTCTGTCCATTCAAACGTTTTAGGAATAATAATAAAAAACGTATTAAACATATTCTGGAGAGTTTACTGTGGAGAAACGGGAACATCGTCAAAAGTAATTCCAGACAGGTGTGTTAAATTCAGAAATTTCTTACGTTGGAGTTAAATTTCTCACAGTTCCTACATTACGTTGGAGAATTCGAGAAAAGAAAACCTTAATTAGTAACCAGTATCGATCATGGATCAGTCTGAACCTATTTAAAGAAATAATTACATTTGTAGTCAGAAATTACAAGCAGGTTGTCAGCAAAAATAAAAAAGACTAATTAGCAGTCTTATACTCACTAAACTGTTTAGGACTAATTAATAACACCTTGTAACAACAGAAATGTCCCAGAAAACGGTTCCATCCAAATATATAATACGAGTTTTATTAGGTAATTAGAGCTGCTGTAAGCAATTTGAGCCCTTCTCACTTACGGACTTAACCACCTAACTAGTCAGCTTCCACCCAAATCCAATCCACTCTCTGTTATCGATATCCCTTATCCGCTAGGTTCCTAGGGAAGCAGGAGCCAAATCCCAGCTGACTTTGGCGGTTTGGCAGTTCGCCAATCTATTGCAGGGCTAACACAGAGATGAACAACCACTCACACTCATGTTCACGCCTATGGGCAATTTAGAGTAGCCAGTTAACCTAATCTGCATGTCTTTGGACTGTGGGAGGAAACCGGAGCACCTGGAGGAAACCCACGCAGGCACGGATGGGGAAAGGATGCAAACTCTGCACAAAAAGTCTCCTGTGAGGTTCAAATCCAGAGCCTTCTTGCTGTGAAGATCAGATTTTTGCCAACCATTCAAACGAAACATATTCTTGCCTAAATGCAGCATGATTTTCTTTTTGTGACATTTATTTATTTATTTTTTCATTAATAAAAATGGACATGTCCATAAACTAATCGACTTAGTTTGTAATCAGATACTGATCGTCAAACTGTTAGATGCTCCTGCACCATAACATCTGTTAAAGAGATGACAGCAGGCAAAGTTAAATGTAAAAATGGTTAAAAAAAAAAACTAATAAAAAAAAAAAATCTTACTAAACAGAAATTTACTCAACTGAATGGAACTGAGTGCATTAATCAGTGATTATTTTCATGACTCACGGCAGCGTGAACAGAGATCAGCTAAGTGAAGAGACGAAGATGATGAGGATCTGAATGCCAGGAGTGACTTTTACCTCAGGTAATTAGACAGAGACTGATGTAGATGATTCTGATAATCAAAGTGGTAACTCATTTAGACTTCTTTAAAATTTGGTGGGGATGCCATTTTCCATATGCAGATTAGGTTACAAATGTAGTGGAATGGAATGGAAACCAATAAATGTGATTTTCTCGGTTTTCACTTTTGGAGGTAACTCAATTTTGAAAATGCTGTAACTTTACTTGTGATCGAGATATGTGCAAATAAGACACCAGTGTCAGTTCGGGGAGGCCTAGTTCTCCAAAATATATACAGTAAAAATGTCAAGCAGGCACAAAAGCTAGTGTAGCATCCGTTTTCAAGCCTTCTCACTCTGTCAAATGGAATTTTCAGATAGATGTCAGCGCTGTTTCCATATCATATCCAGAAAGTTTCCAGTTCATGTGCTGCACATGTATGCACAAAATAATTAACAGGCACACAACACCATGTAACTGATTAATAAAACCAAAGTTGTTAATATGTTTTTCCTTCCAAGAAAATAACCAACATTTTTTTTTCCAACTTTAGAAAGACACCTCAGGTAAAAAATTCAAGTTTATTAAACTAATTATCTGAATTATAACCATGTTTCACTATGAAAAAAAATATATAACAACTTTAAATCTTTTTGTGTCGTATCCTCTAAGTGGATTCATAATACTTTACCTTTCTTTGTTTGGTGGCATCTAACTTCACAAGCCAATAAGAAGCCACTTTTGGTTTATGATATTTCCAGTTGTTTAAAATCTGCAAATGACAAAAAAAAGCATTACATTCATTTTGGGACAAAACACAACATTTCTGTCTGTCCCATTAAGTATGCATTTCCCATTAAGTTGCCCATATTCAGTGCGTTTTTTCCCCCCTCAGGCGTTTCCTAAGTATGGCCCTGCTAAGTTGTTTTTACATTATTTGAACTGTTTTTTACTACTGAGAAATAAAATCAATGCCTCTCTGCAACACATGCATAAACAAAGACAAATCTTGACATAAACAGACCACGCAGCGTTCTTTTTCCCTCTTTCTTTCTGCAGTGAGACGCGGCGCACTTTATTGTTTCCTTTATTCATTTTTAACTAGTTCATAGATCAATCTTAATGTGTGACTACAGTGAGATTATGATCAATTTTGAACAGGCGGAATCTCTCGCCGTATGCTTGTTCTCTCATCAGCACGCCTTGTCCCTGCGTTGCTGAGCTAATATTCTATTTATGTTCTCTACTGGACTTGCAAGTCAAGACAAATCTCTGGCTTGTTCCTCCGCAGAGGAAACGAACCGTGGACATGGTTACAATGAAGGATGATGGCGGAGCACTCAGGCATTGATATGGTCATAAACGTTAAATTCATCTTCTTGGATAAATCATTAATAATTCATTTAGGCTTACATCTGCTCCATACTAATCAGGAGGCCATAAATTACACTGATGCCCAGAGATAGCTAAATCACAGAGTTCCACTTTCTAATGTACAACAGATATTTGAGTTTTTTTGTAAATGCAATTCATGAACTCATATTAGTCGCAAGGAACACTGTCTGAAATTTTTTTTTTCCCATTGCATTACATGAGAGACAGAGTAAGCACAAAACTTGCAAACATTTGTTTTTTTTCCCCCCTTTCAATGTGCAAGTGAAAAAATGTTATGATATTGGAAAGGGTCTCAAACAGGTGCTGCTGCCCAGCTGTGTTTTCCATAGCGACAGCTAATAGCTCTCATTAACCATACAGGTGGACGGCTAATGACACTATGCACAAAATGAGACAGAGTGAAAGAGTGCGAGAGAGAGAACGAGAGAGAACCTGCGAGCCAGTGCTACAGGAAGCGCTCTCCGCAAATGAGCTGGGGGAACAGGAGGAGAGCGGCATACTAACTCACCTCGTCCAGCACGGCCTCCGCTTCCTCCTCACTCTTCCCTGGGAATCGGATGCGCAACTCCCCCAGCGCGGCCAGCGTCTGCCGCGTCAGCTCCGCCTCCTGCTCCTTGCTCCTCGTGTTCAGCAGGGACTCTCCCTGCGGCGCGGGCGCACACACAAACACACACACAACGCAATGAAGATGAATTAGCGCGCGCTGCCTTTTTTCCTTCCGTCATCAGCTTTTCCTTTCCTCGCTGCTCTCCGCAGGCCTGGAGAGCGAGGTGAGGCGAGGATGCCACAATTAGAGTGGCACAGCCGCGAGCTATTGCTTGGCGGCTCCAGCCTAGATCCCAGAGGTACCCGCTGTGCCAGATGAGCCCAGGTGACTGGAGGTTGGCTCAGCATGTCAGAACTGTCAGATTGTGAGACGGAGTGTAAAAGTGCCAGTGCTGCTCTGACTGTGGGACATCTTAACGCTCGTTACGAGGAGTGCTTAAAGAGAGGAGCACCGCTGAGTGGAGGGAGTTTAGGGGCTAGTCAGATTAGCATAGAGAAGAGAGAACGTGTGAGCTGGGGCACATGTTAGAGGGAGCAAATGAGGTGTGTGTTAAGGGATATGCATGTGTTACAATAAGATGTAGAGAAGATGGAGCCATGGACCATATTCTGACATGTTTAGGAACACATTTATGTGCGTGCACCTCATCATTCAGACATTCATGCCGTAAGGCAAGTGGCCTCCGTGTGCATAAGAGCCTATTACATACATAATTCAAAAAAAGATCAACTTGACCTGTTTTACATATTTATAACAGCAGGTAAATAAATTCATCATACTATATATATACACCTATGAAATTTAGGTTTAGCTTTGCAGCTGATGGCAATGGATTAAGTCACTGTGATTGTAGTCTGGTTTAGAAAAACAGCAATGCTTGTGTGTATGTGTGTGTGTGTGTTTTACACTTGCCATGGAAGAGTGGATAGTGCCCAGGCTGCTGCTGTGGGGCATTCTGTGGGCAGAGCTGTTGCGGCTGAGAGAGTGTGAGCGCAGAGCCGTGTGGGGTCGAACCAACGATGCTGGTGGAGCCAGAGCTCCTGCATGGGCTGATGCTACGCCGGTGCTTCCCATCTGTGGCAAACTCTTGTTCGAGGTGCCTCTGCTGTCACTGCTGGGTGACTGTCCACTCAAAGAAGAGATGGCACGTGGGCATGAGACAGAGCGGCGGATGAGTCCTGACAGCGCTGGCGAAGATACCGAACCCAGTTTCTCTGGTTTGGGAGGAGGCTTCCAGTGTACACGGCCTAAGAGAGAGAGGATAAAAGAAAAGAGCTTTTTAACGTTTCATTTCGTTTGTTTTGTTTTTTTTAACCATTAAAGGGTGGAAGATGCCAGAATTAAGTGTTTGAACTAAATTACTGAGCTCAGGGAGAAATTACTAGAGCCTTAGACACACACAAAGGCCCTAACAGGCCTGTATTGAGGCACAAATGAAGTCAGAATTCCCCCTCCCTGACAACAAACACAGAATAACTGTGGCTTCCATTAATCACAAAGGCATGTGCTGGTCTTAGTGGCCTGGCTCTGCAGTTTTCGGATTAGAGCCGCAGCAGCTTTTGCCCACACGCGTACCGAAGTGTTGAACGACCTCCAGCTTGTCCACGGGCCAGCCGGCCTCGGTGTTCTGCCTGCGAGTCTTGAGGGAAGGAAGTTGCCAAGTCGTGCGCATTATAGGGGCTTAGCTTAGGCCACCCCCAGATGGGGCGTCAAAGTCACTCCAGCCTCAGCGACTCACTCACCCCTCAAACTTCAGCCAAATCACGGCTTTGTCCTTCATTCCGAAGCTAATGGAAAAACTGGAGGGTTTGACCGCTTGCTCGAGCGAAAAAGAATCTTTAAACAATCCGCTCTGGCCCTGTGACACTTCAATACACGCTGGCATGGCGTGATAGCAAGACCTGGGGCATGGAAGGAGAAAGGCAGGTGAAGACAAAAAAAAAAAAAAAAAAAAAAAAAGAACTATAGTAATAAAGAAATATGTTTGTGGACCCCAAGGAAGTTGGAAACATTTCCATTTGCAGAGAATAGGGTTTGGTTCACTTTCTTCTCAAGGTAAACCAAAAGCCTTCTGTGAGGATCTCCTTGAATTGCGCCTCACCCAAGCTGAGACCCTAGCCTTCTTACAGACTAGTGGACTGAAACACATCAAAAAAGCTCATTAAAGCCACCATGTATGGGAGCCGAGAGAGCTCTCAAGCTATCACCCACTACTGCCAGCAAGTCAAATTAAGAGCCTCTGGACTGCACCATCAGATCCTTGTGACCCTAATTAAAAAAGATGGATTTTGCCTGTTTCATGTATTAATTAGGTAAACAAATGCATTAAAGAAGATTTACATCTGTAATTTGGGGTTAGCGCTGCAGCTGACACCACTAGATTGCATAATTGCGTCTAGAGTTGGTCTGGCTGGGAAAAAAGAAAAAAAAAAAAGCTTCAGGGTGCGCAAGTCTGTCTGCGACAATGGTAGAAGTTTGTTTAAGTAATTAAGAAGCCTTCATGGTTGCATGAAAAGCATCAAGGGAATGATTTCCTATCGAGAGCTGTGATATAAAAGAAAGGGAGTGAGTGCAGGATAGTGGAGACTGCCCTAACTGGCCCCGGATGAGCACTAATAAAGAATCATTTCCTTCACAGACTTACTGGAACGCTCGGAGGCTTTCTGTCTGCTCTCCCCAACCTCAATGGAGACCTTCTTCTCCTGGAGGTCGTTGGTACTTTCTTCCTCTTCATCGGTGTTTGAGCCTGACGTTCTGCTACTGTTGCAGCTGCCTGAGCTGTCTTCATAATCCCTGTGCCTCCTGGGCATCTGGGCGCTTTCGGGCATAGAGGACAAGGCCTGCAGAGACAGATAGACATGTCCAAGCCAATGATGTCCAGTGACATTGTGCGGAGAAAAGACAATGTTAGACAGAGTCAGCGCCTTGGCGGATATAGCCTTCATCCTGGCTCCAATTAGCATTTGTCATCAGCAGTAGCTAAGGTGACATGAGTGGAGAGAGAAGGTGGAGAAAGTGATGGGAAAAGGAGGGGGAGTAGGACTATGACATGGCCCTTGGTGTGCACCTTGACGACAAGTACAGTACAGACCCGCCTGTGATTAATGTCACAGCTGAGATGCGTTAATTCAGGATAAGTAACTCTGCCCGGATACCACCTTTCACCGCTAAGCATTTGGGAATATTAATTTATCATTTCCTTCCAAGAAAGAAAGAAAGAAAGAAAGAAAGAAAGATTGGGGAGCAGAGTTAATTGAACTGAATGCCTGTCCTGCGCTCAGGAAGGAGCACGCTGTTAGCATTAATAAAGCATTCACATCAGTTATTCAACAGCTAATTTAGCTCAGCTTTCTCTTGCAAAATTAACACTTAGGAAGCTATTGCGAGCGCAGGTTTAAACAAATCAATTAGAGAAAGAGGGAGACGGAGACTGAGGAGACGGAGACGAACTCAAACATCTATCTCCGTTTGATTGTGCCGCTCTCCATGGCATATTTAAGTGGGAATGCTTAAAACTGAATCCCACAGTATTTCAACTGCTTCATTTCTGCCCTGATTTTTCCAGATGGCCCATAATGCGCCCCCGGGAGTCTGTCTATCCATCAGATCACTGAGCGCTGTGGGCTCACGGGTTGTCAAGGAAGAAAGGCATACTCAGAAGTGACAGGCGCAAATTAATTTCAACTGATGCCAATTGTGTAAGAAAGAATAGTTAGCCTTGTGAGCTTGGCGGATTCGAAAAAGGCAACTTACCTTCACTCCTCTCTGCCTGGATGTCTTTCCCATCAGCTTCTCGTCGTCCAACTCACACTGCTCCAGCAGGTCCAAGATGTCCTCTTCCTAGAAACATGCGCCATAGAAATGTCAAATTTAAACGATGATTATACAAAGCATTTTGGCCAGTCAGTTAGGTTTTCCAGGCAACCATACACAGGAGCGTTTACTTGCCTGGTGTGCTAGCTAATGAATTAATGATTCATTCAGCCCTCCCTGATCGTAACAGCAAAATAAACAAATGTTCCATAGAATGAGATATTTGAAAACTGACTGCAAAGAGATTTTTAATTAAGATTATTAACTATTTAAGGTTTTATCCAAAGGTTTCTTTGCTGAAAATGGCACTGAATGGCATTTTTTTTTTTTTTGCATGACGTGGACCTTATGGACGCGATTTTACTTAAAATGTATTTTTATAATTA
>JAQMCW010000007.1:5840305-5850864 GCA_030068335.1 Chrysichthys cranchii
CCGGCCTCCAATAAACGCCGGGCCGTCCAAAAATTTTTTTGAATAAACGCCCGGGCTACTAATAGAAGATATACGGTGTGTATGTGTGTGTGTGTGTGTGTGTGTGTGTATATACACACACATTATATATATATTATATGCCTCACCAGCTCTTCTTTCCTCCGCTCCAGGGTGAGGTGCTGCTTTTCCCACTCAGACGAACCTGCTGAAAGCTTCTTCATGGTGCCCTGGCCGTAGAGGCGTCTCTGTGCCTCGGCCTTCTGCTGAGCCAGGTTTCGTCGCTTATCACTTGCTCTGTGAAGAAAAAAAATATAAGTGTGACAAAATGTTCGGAAGCTTGTACATCTCGGCAGATTTGCTGTTAAAGGGCCTAGCACTTTTTTCCTCACAAACTAGAACTTTTGCAACTCTTTTGTTTGACGTGCAGGCCTCCGTTCTTTCTCTCTATAGAGAGTTCCCTATATATCCCTAATGCTGGGAGAACTAACCCAGCGAGCCACAGTATTACTACTTCCAAGCACTAAAGACGTCATGCTAACTTTCCGGAATGGGCAAGACAGTTCGCTCGGGCACGAAGGATATACTGCCTGCTTAATGGTGCAACGTGTTGGCTTTCAGGTCAGAGTGACTCTTAGTCTGGAAATCCGCAGAGCTGAACTAAACGTCTGGAGAGCCTGGGATGAATTCACTCTGACAGTGGGATCACGATGCATCTTGGTTCGTTTACACTTGAAACACGATCCTGTGAGCTGCAGAGCGTTCGCATCCTCTTATGTCCTGATGTAGTGCCAGTGCTGCTTTGGAGGGCTATATTTAGGACACGAGAGTCCAAGCTCAGAGGTCAGGTCTGAGATGATCAATCAGCCTGGACTGTGTGTACTACCTGGGGACTGTAGTCTTAGCACACGCGCACATACACAAACAAATGCGGATAAATTCGCACGCGGGTCGAACACATACTGTGTGCTGTACGCGGTATGTCCCGCATGCAAGTGATTCATTAATGGATACAGTTAAAAAGAATGCGTGTTCACTAGTACATACCACATTACACCTAGAACGATCCCACACGCGTTCCCAATCACTTGCAAATAATATCAGGAATGCAGGCTTACAGGAATATATTATTCTATGCTAAAAGGCAGTTTGCGGGCTTTAGAGAACACAATGCTGGGGGATTATTCCATACTCTGTTGCAGAAACTTAAACTGCACCTAATATACAAGCAGAAGCAAACGGGCATAAAATTCTCACGCAGTCTCTAATGGATAATCAGGATGCTCCTAAACATCAAAGAGACGCTCGATCTGAAATACGGCTACTGAGAGAGACTATTACGTTGGGGGGGGGGCACACTTTCCAGCCTACCTGATGTTCAGCAGTTTCAGGGCGTTGAGCAAGACCCCCCTCTTCACGTCATAATCAATCTTCTGGTCCGTCCCAAAACTCGGAGCTCGATTGATCTGAAAAATACAAGTGTGGATTTTTTTTTTTTTTTTTTGGCCGAGTGCACCATTTCTTTCTTCCCTATGTTCCCAGGAAACCGCAGTGAACCCTGTTGTGAAGGAGAAACTTTTCTAGGGTGCTTGGGTTCAAGCTGACCTTTGACCTCGTCTCTGTGTACATCCTGCCGAGCTAGGGGCGGCTGTCACTTGATAGTTAGCATCTACTGTCAGTCAGCAGCACAGCCTCACTCTCTCTCTCTCTCTCTCTCTCTCTCTCTCCCTTCTTTCCTTTTCCTCTCAGCATCCTTTTTTATAACCAACTGCTGAAAATTACTGTTGGTGTTATCTGCATCGCATAAGAAACCTCTTTATAAGGAGACTGTATCGTGTTCTCTGCTAATAAGGGTCGCCATGGAAGTCGATAATGTCTACCTTACGTGCACACACACACACACACCCAAAAACGTTCAGAATTTTCGAATAACCTTCCTGTTCTTTTTAGCAGGTAAACAGTTGTCAAGCCAATGAATTCAGGTATCAAGTGTTATTTGTAAGATGCCAAAATCAATTCTTTGCTCTGTCTCTCCAGATGGCCTGAGAGCTACTCGGGGTAACAAAAGGACTGAAGGAGTGCACTGATTGAATTGCTGGCCAGTTGGAAAAAAAAAAAAAAGCGTGAGGTCAAATAACAGCAGAAGTGCCACATCTCAGCACAAGAGCTAAGACACTACCATCTGACACATTCTTCGAGAAAATTCCCCCGCAACGCAATACCGCCAAATGTTTCTCTGCTAGAAACGTTCAGACTGAAGAGAAACAAAACGAAACGCTTTAAACCCTTTTTTTTTTCCCCTCACGCATGATCTGAGCGCGGTGAAATCCATTCATAGCATCAATGCCGTTTCTCTTAATGCGTCTCAGAACAGTGTGAAAGGAATCCGTAAACAGGCTATCGTGTTGTTTTTTCCTCCCCACTCTCTCTCTTTCTCTTCAAACAGGTTTAGTGCATTTCAGCGGCTAGGAGTGTTTAAGAGGGCCACAGGGGCAGCGCGGACGCGCGGAACGGTGGCAGATTGGGACACAGAGTTTAAAAAAAAAAAAAGCAAGTGAAAAGCGCAACCCAGCTGCATCCCTCCTCCTATGCAGCCATGGCTACACAAAGCCTTCCAGTTCCCTGGATAAATCAAGCCCTGGCTGGATGCTAATCCCACAAAGGTGCTTACTGATGTGTGTCCAGCTTAGAAGTGAGCTGTAAGATAATATTTACATCACAACTGAGTGCCAGGCGCAAATAAAAGGAGAGAGGCCCGGCAATGGCAGGCTAAATCAACGAATTTACTGTACCAGATGTAACCTTAGCAGCTCTCGCTCTCTCTCGCTCTCTGGATGCTTTGAGCTATGCAATGTTACTCACACAAACGGCTCAACTCGCAAACCAACAAAGAGTGTTCGTCAAGTTTGGCAACCCAGGTGTGTTGCACATTTACCATGTCAGGTATAAAGGACGGCTCTTTCTCAACTTTTATTCTTCTCGATAATTCAGCGGATTCGGGGAGTCATCGTGTGTGTGTGCGGTAGCGCATTCGAGGTTCTTTTAAATCGAATGCATAGGCCGCGTCTATCGGCGTGCGAACAGGGCAAGCTCACCGAGAGGCAGCCGAGCAGGTCGGAAGTTAACGAAGCCCTCTAGTTGGTGAAAACTTCAGCGCTCAATTGTTTAGGCAACTTTATTAGGGGCCTAAAATGGCACGTTTGACAAGGTATTTAATAAAACTATCAAAGATATTGATCTTGATCTTTTTTTTTTTAGCCAATTAAAAAAATAAATGTACTATGGACAAAAACATAACATGAAAAAACATTTGTACAATTTTTGACGGATTTCCCATTCTGCATTTTTAAAACCCAGTCCAATTAAGAGCATGCTTTAGAGGTAAACTATACTGACTGAGTATTTAGTTTCCACCTCCCCACCTGAATATATCTGGCTTTGATGCATAAATAACCTGTCAGTGATCTCAGGGACCAGTGGTGAGAGACGACGCTTCAATGATTCAATTTCTCTGCGCGATTAGTCCCACATGTACGAGGCTTTTGCTTTGCGCTCACTTTGATCTACTAGTGGGCTAACGATTTTGATTAGTGTTCCTCGAGCACAGACGCACAGTCGCGGCATGAGCTAAATTTTACAAGGTTTGATTTGAATATTCCTGTTGTGGAAATCAAGGAAGTAAACGCCAGCATAAATTTTGCACACTCGGACTGCCAAAGACGCCAGACAAATATTTGCGAGGAGCGCAAATGCTCGCTGAGGAATATTTTAAAAACTTCGTATGTGATATTTATCTTTAGAAAGAGCGCCTTATCCGTGCCCGTGTGAGAATAAGCAAACACTACTTTCTTGGATTCTCAGGGAGCAAAGCACACAACGGTGCCGAAATGCCGACTGCCAAACAGCCCGACTGCTGCAATGCAAATCACAGAGTGGAACGGGGAGGCTGCTGCAGCCGGGTCTGTCTGCCTTTTGCGGCTCCCGTTTCACGTCGTTATCAATCATTTTTTTGTCCCTTTGCCGCATTTCAAGCGCCTAATTCCAGCACTGAAACCCAATAGCTGCCGCCTGTGCATTTTAAAGGTCAGGGAGCTAGCCAACCTGCAGCCCTCGGGGTCACCTATACCATACGGCTGGGAGGGCTTCCACACTCGCATTTACACACGGTCTAGGACAAACACACACACACCCACACAGTCTCTTGGGCCGCACAAAAACCCACGGCTTAATGATAAATGGCAGCATGACTGTCGTGGCTCTTCGGCGGCACTGCCCGTCCTTAAGGTGTCTATTTCTTCGGAAAGTACAGTAAAAGTGTAATTTCGTTTTTGTGTGAGTATAGATAAAGACAGACAGATGAATGGATGGCTGCTATCATTCTTTAATAAATCTCCCAATGGCACCACATGGGAAAGCTAAACACTGCCATCTAGAGTTATTGAACTCATCAAATCGCACCACAGCCACTTGGAGAGATAAATCAAAAGCTGGGGGACGGAACTGATTTGCTTAACGGTAAATGTACACAGAAGAACGAACATACACGGGGAAACAAGACCTTCAAATATTTGGCACTTGTATAATTTACAATCGCGCTGCGTAATCCTAAATATGGCAGCTATAAAAGAATCTGAACATTTCTTTCATACGCGAATGCCTGAAAAGCAGAATAACCGAATGCGTGCTTTACCAAATTCCAGGTTTTCCAGAAAATGTTTTTTTTCTGACTGAAAATATTTCTTTTCCTGTGTCGGAAGCGCTGGGAACCCGTTCCTACAGATACCGCTTTACAAATGAAAGAATTTGCATTATAGACATGCAAAGCAAAACAAGGCCAGTTTCTTCGAGACAATTTGTCAGCTTTGTGGCTGCGTCTCAGAGCGAGTACGTCCCGCCTGCATGCGGCGAAACAAGCGGGAATTGGGCGTCGGAGGGTTGCGGAGACAGCCGTGAGATCAAACGGGCGCGTCTGAGTGCACCTTCAAATGGGCCTCTGTTTGTGTACGCTCTCTGATCCAGATCACTTCCATTCATTCGCTCGCCGTGCACGGGAAAAAAGAGCCAAGGTCTGGTTTGTGTCGCCTTTCAAGGGAAAAGGTGACCGAGCTCATCTTGAAATGATTGGGGTGGGAATGCCGCAGACAGAAAAACAGAGACAGGGAGGCAGGGAAGAAAGGCAGGAAGGAAGTGAGATGACACACGGAGGCACTCTGGGCCCACGGTAGGTACAATCCTTGTAAATGCTTCTAAATCACGGCTCCTTCAACGGCTGCCAATCACGCACCGGGACTTCGCACCCTCTCCTGCAGAGTGGCATTTAGGCCACATGTCCTGAAAAACAAGCCCTGATAACTGTGCATGTTCTACATGTCACAAACCTAGCAATGTGTGGTGCTGTGTTTGTTTGCCGTTGAGTGTGTGGGGGCCAAAGAGAAGCAGGGATGTGACCATGTGTGCAGAGGTCATGTGCTCTGGCCCTTAACTGAAAAGCAGAGTTGATTGCTGCTTTAATAACTGTTGTGCATTTTCTGTGTGTCTGTGTCTGTGTGTGTGTGTGCGCCATGTTTTTAATACAATGTGGAGACAACAATAGCCCCACAATGTGATATAAGCCTGTTATTTTTACCTTCCGGGGGCATTTTTCTTGTCCCCACAAGGGAAAACCCAATTTTACAAAAATCTGTGAAAACAATAAAAAAAACTGAAATAGCCAAAAGTCTTGGGTTTTTTTTGGTTACGTATGGTTAAGGTTAGGGTTGGGTATGGGTTAGGCTTGTCATATTTAGGGTTAAGGTTATGCCTATAGAAATGAGAGGAGGTCTCCACAAATAAATAAACGTGTGTGTGTGTGTGTGTGTGTGTGTGTAAAAACATGTTTTTGTATCTTGGTGGCAACCAAACGACAGCACAACTGGATAGTTTTGATCTTCTGCAGACATTTGCATGGGCTGCATGCGGAGAAAGCGTGTTTTTTTTTTCCAGAACTGCAAGCTTTTATAAAATAAAATTAAAAAAAAAAAAAAGAGCTAAAAGGTTACCTTTTGGTTACTGAGGTTAATCATGTCGGTGGAAGGACCTGACAAGGATAGTAAGACAATCCTGCGCGCGTGTGTGTGTGTGTGTGTGTGTGTGTGTGTGTGTGTGTGTGTGTGTGTAAACATGTTTTTATATCTAGGCAGCCTAATGACCACACAACGCACAGAACAACTGGACAGTTTTGATCTTCTGCAGACATTTGCATGGCCTCCATGAGGAGAAAGCGTTTTTTTTTTTTTTTTTTTTTACCAAAACTGCAGCTTTTATTTAAAAAAAATTTTTATTTTTTTTTTAAAACAGTTAAAAGGTTACCTTTTGGTTACTGAGGTTAAGGTTAGGCATTAATTAGTTGCATTAATAATCATGTCAGCAGAAGGACCTGACAAGGATAGTAAAACAATTGTGTGTGTGTGTGTCCACAAGCACAAGAATCTAACAGTCTTTGATAAGAGACATTTTGTCCCTACCAAAAAAAATAGGAGCCAAACGGTGCTCACAAGAATGTGTGTGCGTGTGCGTGTGTGTGTGTCCATGCATGCACATACCCAGCAATCCTTCTTTCACTGAGGACAAAGACTCCCACCAATCCTTCTACAGGTATAATTACGGTATTGTTTGGAAAAAAAAAAATCTTTCTCCCCCCTGTATTTGCATGTGCATTTTGTGTGTGCGTGCGTGTGTGTGTGTGTGTGTGTGTGTGTGTGTGTTAAGATTCCGCAAAGTAATCTGCGCTTTAATGAGGCTGAACGCTGCGAGGGGTCCACCACCCCTGTATGGCGGGCCTGTAAAAGCCGCCACGCAAAATTCATAACCATAATAAACCCCCTCCCAGCCAGAGTCCGCCCTCGTGGACCTGGGACACATTATTGTGAATGTATATTTTATCTGGCTTTCTTGCTGCCTTTCTTCCTCTTTGTCTATCTTCCTCTGTCCCTCAGTCTTTCTGTGTACCCGGAATATCTCCCTTTCCTTTTGCCTTTGCATTATTCATCATGCCAGCTTAACAGCTCCAGTGTGACCGGCTTCTGCAAAGACTTTGGAGGAAAAAAAAAAAAGGAGGGGAGGAAGAAGAAGAAGAAGAAAAAAACAGAGAGTGGGCCCAGGGGGCAATGATATCAGTGTTCCACCGCAGCATTTGACTAATGGGTGTTCGCATCCCTTTGGAATCCTCCTGACCTCTGGAGGGGGCTATCCTTCCTAGCAACATAGGCCTGAATCGCATGGCCCTGAAAATTAGCATCCCGACAGCGGCGGTCACCAAAGAACCTGACCAACGGTGGCTAACCACATCTAGCGGAGAAAGCGAGGCTTCTCGAGTTACGCTGTTTTGGGCGTCCCCACTCATGTAAATGCCCTGAATGTTTTGAATGTCAAAGGGAAGTAAAAGCGGTTGTCGAAAACCTGGGGAATTAAGATAAGGATCATAAAAAAAAGCTGCCTTTTCTCTCTGCACGGCACAACGCCGTGTGCCTGACGAGCTTGAACATTTTTGCCGAGCTGCTCGGCCTCCCATCGTGCTCCCGACGACGAGAGAAGCACCACAGAATAATTTTCGCAGGTGTAGACTTGGAAGCCTCATGCAAACCTTATAATGCGCTTTAAATAGAACTGTAGGATTTTTGTATTGTTTCTCTGCTTCGGATCAAGTGGTTAATGCTGAGTGGTATTCTTGTTACTCTGTCTGCCTGCACACATACACGAAAGCGTAATGGCTGATGATATTGAGGAATAAATCGGAATAAAGTCTATAAGGCTGAAAAACATAATGACTTTGTAACATAATTACCGAATTTAATGTGAAGGACATTTCCTTGAAATATGTGCCATGCAAGAGGGGAAAGAAGAAAGAAAAAAAAAATCCCGTTCTACATTTATACATCATCTACCTTTCAGATGAGTGTGCATATGTGCGCAAAATTGATTTGGGACATGGTTTCGTTCCCTCGTTAGGTTTGCTTGCACTCGGGAGTTCGCAGGCTGTCTGAAGCCAGGCAGGAAAAGGGCCTTGCTAACACCATTAGAGGCTGAGGGCTGGGACTGCTATCAGAGCGGCTGCCTAATCTAGGCTGACACCAATCAGGCGAGCCAAGACTCTGGGATGGAAACCATCTGCACGAGAAAAGAGAAATAAATAATGCCTTGGAAATCATAATCATAATAATAATACTTTAATTATTCTTCAATTCGTACATTGTCAGTACTCCCAACCCATTTTTATTTCAGTAGAAATCCTTGTGTATATATTTATTATTATTATTATTATTATTAAGATTAACATTGTGGTTGGCTTAAATTACATTTTGTATTTAACCTAATTCTGACATGATCTTTGTGCTAGCTAAATATTGTTTACCCATTACGCATGCTCTACAAGCACTCACACTAATACGTCTCTTGCGCGTTTTAAAAGTTACAGTCGGACCATGCTGCCTCTACTGAGACTGAGTTTGGAAGCGTCTCCTGATTAATCTCTCGAAATCGGAAATAAATGTGTACTGCTGTAAATGTAGCGTGAAAGAGAAACAGCTTTTTTTCCCCCTCTGTGCGGAACTTGCGGGGATGTTAATTGATGACAGTTTGCGGTGGGCTGCTAGTAGCACCGAGAGATCATTAGCGCCGAAGTGTAACAACTGTATCTACCACTGTTTGCACTCTTCCCCCATTCACAGAGGCTCGAAGACCTAGGAGGAAGCCGGTCTGTGAACTGCGGCTTCATTCAGCAAACAACGCCACGGTCTGAGAACTACACATCTCAAGCAAAGAAACCAGAGAGAAACCGTCCATGCGTGTTTAAACTTTCCAGCTTTCTATAAAGGATTTATTAGGAGTTTATGAAAAAGTAGAAAAATGCAGGGGGGGGCTTTTTTTATAATAATAATAATAAAAAATATTTACTACTTAGAAGGCAGCTCATATCCTGGAGTCAATTGGAGGGGAAAGGAAAAGGGTGGAAGTAGGATTTTTTTTTTTTTTTTTTTTTTTTTAAGCACTTTGGGTTAAAGGATTTGGGTCATGCTTTAACTGGCTGACATCGGTGTGGGACAGGACGAAAACCTGACATGGAATGTTCAGAAACAAGCATTCCTTAAATCCATAACACCCCTCATCACCGCCACCCCCACCACCACCACCACCACCATCACCCACCCAACCATACACACACAAACCTAAAAAAAGAAAGAATTCTAGCAATCGTGGGCCCCAGCCATTGCGGAAATTACAGTCCTGACCTACATCTTTTCTGTGAGTCTGAGAGCAAGAGAAAGAGACAGACAGAGAAGACACAGAGAGAGAGAGAGAGAGAGAGAGAGAGCGTGTGGTATGTAGCGTAAGCAATGCAACCCACGTGTTTACGTGATTAGTCGCTTCCTGTTTATCACTCCTGTCTTAAAAGAGACTGGGTTTTTAATGAGGTGATCCAGACAGCCTTTTGCCTCTAATCTTTAGCATCCACGCACCTGAAACATTTGCTGCACCCTGTCCCAGCCTTACAGCTCACATGTATGCACTTAAAAAGTGACGCATTTCAGATTAAAAATGTATCATTAAATAAAAACGCTTCGGGCACTGACTATATTATGCGCTTTCTCTACAAGGTTTGACCAAGGACTGTGAAATTACTGTACATTTAGAAGCTTTAATGTCAATACAAACAACATTCAAGGTAAAAAAAAATAAAGAAAGAAAATAATAATAAAATTTCCATTTATCACTTTTATTTCAGCAGCACAGACTTTCTCTTGTATATCTGTAATAAATAAATGTACATACCATTTTATATGGAATACAGATTAAGCATCTAGGAAACAACTATGACTTTGCTTGCACGGCTAACGAAAGATTTTTCTTCCTGTGTAATAATCGTACACGTCTGCTTCATTGCACGTTCATCTTCTTTCTGATACGTCTAACACTCTAACAAGAACACCTGCACGCTGCTCACTCATGCAATTATCAGCCAATCCTAGGGCATAAGTACAAGGCACAAAATCATCCAGGTCAAGAGCCTCACACTAATGTTCACATCGAACATCGCACTGGGGGAAATCTGGATCTCAGTGACTTTGAGCTTGGCATGGTTGCTGGTGCTACACAGGCAGAAATGCCTCGTTGATGCCATGAGATGGCCAGGTTAGTTCCAGCTGACCAGACGGCTATTGTTTCTCAGATAACTACTCTATACAGCCATGCTGAACAGAAAGGCACAGCAGAAGACACCCAACCTTGGGGCAGATGGGTAACAAAAACAGAAAACATCCCGGGGTTCCACCCCTGTCAGGCACGAGCAGTAATCTGAGACTGATGAAGTACAACCTGAATTCCGGAAAAGTTGGAACATTCTTTAAAATTAGTTTAAAATGAAAACTAAAAGACTTTCAAAATCACACGAGGCAATATTTTATTCACAACAGAATATAGATAATGTAACAAATGTTCAAACTGAAAAATTTTTACAATTTTATGCACAAAATGAGCTCATTTCAAATTTGATGCTTGCTACAGGTCCCAAAATAGTTGGGGCAGGG
>JAQMCW010000007.1:5896158-5907444 GCA_030068335.1 Chrysichthys cranchii
ACTGAACTGTGGAGGAGACTGCAAGAAGAGTGGACCAAAATCACACCAGAGCTGTGTGAGAGACTAGTGATGTCCTGCGGCTGCAAATGTGCTGAAGTCATTCAAAACAACGGCCTGAACACTTCCTATTAATTTTTGACTGTTGTAACCTTCAGAAAATTTACTTGTAATCTTTCTTCCTGTTACAGTCATTGCTGTTCTCTAGTTTTGATCAGTGCTCTTTTACAAAAAATATCTCATTTAAATTTCTTATCCTGTGCAGGATTGCTTTACACTTGTGTGATTTGTGTAAACCTGAGTGCATTTAAAAATAATTAAATAAGGTGTTTATGTAATTTCCACCTTGAGGATGTGCAGACATGGATGTAAGGAGAATTATATGAGGAATAATATAGAGATAAATAGAGACAGTTCTTTTATTGGGTTTGATTATAGATAATAATCCTGTTTGGGAAACAAAAACCCTAGAAAATCTAAAAGGTCTTAAAAATGAAGTGCTGTTGTGGACAAATTCAATATGCTCAAATGAAATCATAAGTACCTAATAATAACATAAAAAGAAGAGCTGGGGTTATTTTCAGGATGTTTTTAGTGTGGGTTTGCAAGTGTGCGTATAAAATATATGCTAAATCGAGACCATAGGTTTTTTTTTTTTGTGTTTTTTTTTTTTTTTTAAAGAAGTAAAATCATAAGCAGTAATCAAATAAAAAAGAGATCTGTTATTTCTGGTCGATATTTAAAGTTATTTAACTTGGGTAACGATGATTAAATGAATCAATTTAAGACTTTTTTTTTTTTTTTTTTTTTTTTTTTTTAGGTCCTTTTTAAGTACAGAGATAATCTGTTTGTTTTTTTAAATGATTTGAATGGCAGCTGATATGTTTCAGATTTATGTTAAAAAAAAAAAAAAATTTCCTTAAGATGTCTTCACTTCTTCAGAGGAAACTGGATAGTAATTTTTTAACATCAGTCCCCACAACTTTACTTTGCGCCATTATAGGTGCTGTGTGGTTATGATCATGTTTGCAGTTCTTATAAGGTTAGTGTTTGTATGGTTTGTATGGCACGCAGTGACTTATCCTGAAGACACTCGAGAGCTGAGAGGACAGTGAAAACAATGGCACTGAGCGTACCGTGAGGTTTGAGCTGAGGGCATCAGATGAAACATTGCATTCAACTTTGACAACCAGGTATCTGTTTTCTTCATTTTTATTCAAACTCATGAGTTTGTTTAAAAAAAAAAGCTAATAAATTTGTTCATTTTTTTGCTCAGATAGGTTTGCCCATCTTGACGGTTAACATTCGTAATCACAAGTGACCTGTCCATCCATCTGTTTTCCATGCCGCTTTATCCTGTTTAGGGTTGCGGGGGGGAAGCTGGAGCCAGTCCCAGCTAACTTTGGGTGAGAGGTGGGGTACACTCTGGGCAAGTTACAAGTGACCTGTATCTAATTGTAATATGAACACATCTGTCCTCTGAAATGTCACCCATCTGCACCTTGAGGCATTTTTGCACGAGTCATCTGCACCACCAACAGCAAAAAACATATTTGTAAGACAACTCGTGGTATTAAAACCAACAAAATGGACACGCTAGTAGCTAATGAATGCATCACGGTTTGCTCTGGAAGATGGCACACAGTTCATTAGCTGTAGTTCTCCTTCATTGTTGTTTAGTTGCGTTTCAGGTGATCCGATGATTCGTGCTACCCTGACGAAAAATGATACCGGTAGCGGATAAACCCGACTGTAGCCGTAGCCCTTAATCTAACCCCAGTCTTAAACTTAAGATTTAAAACCTAACATCTTAACTTTAAACCCAACACACAACAGATAAGTAGCTGATTTCGACAGGAAGCACAAATCAACAGCACACCGTGCTGGCTGAAGATAACAGAGCTCAGCGCATGCATATATATATATATGCAGAAAGCCACACTCATGGGATTTCTGTCCACACAGGCCTGAAAAGATCAGATCTATGTGGCATTAGGTAAAAAAAACCCTGAAATGCTGTTAAATAGACCCAGCATTATAGTTTTCAAAGACACCAATTTGATTTAGATCTTTTTCAGATTCCAGTGGTGTTTGGAAAATGCTAATCCAATAAAGCATTTGTAATTGCATTCCCACATACGTACGTGCAGTTGTTATAAGTAACAGAAATTCTGTAGTAAAATGGGGATTTGCTGCATTTCATTAAATAATACAATGATTGTCTAATTTAAAAGGAAACCCAAAGTCAACCTGCCGGTTCAGTTCAGAAGGAAGCTAGTAGTACTGTTCCTGTAATCATAAAGACTGTGATGCTTATACTGAACACACTTTTAACACGCAGAGTATTGTCTTGACTTTATACAACAGCTCTGTTGGATAAACGTTCCATGCTGTTAAATGTGACTATAAAGGGTTAAAAAGTCATGTTGTTGATTTTAATATACAGGTGCTCCTCAAGTTACGATGGAGAGGCGTTCTGCCAACCCATCGTAAGTGGAAAATATCATATGTCAAACCACTTAGCCCATCTTAGCCAAGCTTGGTCTAGCCTACCCAGGAGTCTTTTCCTGTAGAAGACATGCTTTTGACTTAAAATGAGCTCTTGAAGCACACAAAAAACCCCACAGTAATGCACTGTACAGTACATCGATACACAAGGTAACTCCATGAGTTGCGGGAGAGAGTGAGACATTGCGTGAGGCGAGTGATCCCGGCGTCATCCGTGTACTTCCAGGTGTCGTCCGGACGTCTGTGTACATCATGCGCTGTTATGCTGGCCTGCTAACGATGCCTGCCCGAAAAGTTTTAATATTTTCTAAATATTTTACAATTTTTGGCGCATCACAATCGTCATCATAACTTTGAAAAATCGTAAGTCGGGCCATCGTAACTCATGGAGCACCTGTATTAAAAAAATGTAATCTGTGTCAAATTGCTGGAGTATAAATGGAGCAAACTACTTCAGGATGCTGTAATGGGACAATAACCCAAACCAGGATTGTAACCGGTCTCTACAGTGTGGACTGTTTAACAGCACGCCTAGCGGTTTTTTATTATTATTGTTGTTATTTTTTAATTCTTTACATACCATGTACAATTGTGCAAGAGTAATGATTTATGATGCCTCTGTGGAGTGTCATCCTGGAAAGGACTGGTGTCCTGAGTCAGGTCTCCTCCTCATGTCATCTCAGAGTTTTTCCGTGCCATAACTGCCTCTGGCTTCAAGGATCTAAAGCCGCATCCCGATATTTATTTATTTATTCATTCATTCATTCATTCATTCATTCATTCAAACTGATCTAAAGCACTATACAAATAAAATTATAATGAAATTGATCTTCAGCAAGGGCTGTCCAATTCTAGAAACCACTTTTTTTTTTTTTTTTTTTTTCTCTCAACTTCGTAGCCTTCCTAATGGAATATTGTACTGGTCAGTGCTTATCTTCAACATGCCTGCGAAATGTTTCGCAAACTGCATCTTTGCATTTTTACCTGAATTCTGAATTGCTGAACAAACCTGTTGCTAAGCAACTGCATGCTGTCGACATGTAGAACTGTGGCTTATGTGTTTAATCGACTCCAGATCTTCAGCAGATTGCAAAGGCCAGAGACACATCAGTTAATGTTCTTCCCTGGTAGACGTTTTGCTGTGAAAGTTTCATTTCATCAGAACTGCATTATGTATGTTATGATTGAAGTAGTTTCTAAGCTGCTTGTTTTTGTGACAATTTTTATAGTTGGAATTAAATAAGTCTACATCATTAGCTTTTCTTTAAGATCAGTTTGAAAAAAAAATCCAGTTCAAACCTAGTGTGTGATTTAGCATTATTTTGTTTCAGATTTCAAAAATGGTATTAATTCAGGTTTAATTTGAGTTATTAGCTGGTGAGTGTAGAGCTCAGCACACCGCCTGGGACAAAGGCACACTGTTGAGTTCAAGTCTTGGCAGCTTCTTAATGGGCTGTTTGTGTTTTTCTAGCTGTCATGGAAACCAAGGCAAATGGTTCGATGGAAACCAAAAGGTATGTACTAAACTGTTTGTCTTTTGTTTTCTTTTCTCCAGCTATATCACCTCATGAAAAGCACCTTCTTTTACGAAATTAGTTTTTGATTTTATATTTCTTCCTGCAGGTGAGTGATATTTGAACTTGTATGTCATGCCAAGTCAATTCAAGCCTAAGTTAAGAAAATGCACAGTTCATCCAAGCTAAACATTACATTTTTAATCATGTGTAACAACTACTTCTTTTACACATCCCTTAAGGGTGAACTTTAGCAATGTGGCAAATAGAGTTTTAAAGGTGCAATAGTGTTTATTATTATTATTATTTATTATTATTAGTAGTAGTAGTAGTAGTAGTATTATGCAAGTAACCTGGAAGAGGACGGCACGATGGCTAAGTGGTTAACACTGTCACCGCACAACAAGATGGTCCTGGGTTCAATCCCCGGGGTCAACCTGGGCACCTTTCTGTGTGAAGTTTGCATGTTCTCCCTGTACCTTCCAATAACCTGGAAGATATGTAGAACATAATAAAACAAAAACAGTGCATTAAGCCTGGTCTTTGGAAAAGTATATTAAATTGCAGAGAATACCTCTGTGGGAAAACTGTAGCCAGTTGCACCAGGAGAACGTAAATTCGATTGTAAGTCCGGGTGTACAGTCTACATCTTAACCTTATGTTTAGAGTAACTAGCACCGTCCTGAATTTCGGTTGCACCATAATCACTTAAAGGTCCACTAAGTAGTAATTTGAGGCTATTTATTACCCGAAATGGAGTGTGTATTCCGTAATGTACTTATGGAATTCATAAGTATGTTATCATTAGTGCATAATTTCCTATACTTCACAAGCTTAGAATGAGCACTTTATATCTACATAGGGAGCGGGTCCACCTCTACGGAGCCGCCATGTTGTGCTGCTACAGTAGCCCCGAACGGAGAAACCTCTAGAGAGCGCCTTCCACGTTTTGTGTTTTTACCAGCAGCAACCTGAATCCTAAATGAAGTGGCACAAGCAAGAAGAGAATGCAGTCTTTGCGGGTGTTGGATAACAAGTTTGAGAACCGAAATTTTGAAAAATGAAAACTCATGCTTATTTTTTTGCATGGAAAAGGCAAGAGAGTGTGAATGTAAGAACTTGGGCATCTGATGGCCACCATTCATTCTAATACACGCTTGGAAAGGAAAGGGTAAGGAAGGGGTTGAATCCTGCACATTTACTGACGTTCCAAGTTAATTAAGGGCACAGTACAATGTGACCAAGAAATACACCATTTTCAACAAACAAAAGCGCCACCCAGAGTTACAAACCGTAACATTTAAAGCTACACAAAAACCGAGACGCACACCGTTCAATTTCACACGTCTTCTCTGTCTAACTCAACGATTTTATTTTATTCTCTCTGTAAATCTTGTCTAAAATGCTCTGGTTATTAATTAAGCAGTTAATATGCCCTTGCTATAGTAACCGCTCATTCACAGAGACTTGTATAGCAGACGCTCCACATAATCCAAGTCTTAATAAATGTATTTATGAAAATGTGTCGTTAAAGCAAAGAGTATAATTGTTGATGTGGTGATGGGGGGTGGGGTGAAATTGAAGCTGGCATTGGATAACGATACAGCCTTATTCAGAAGTTCTTCAGTGCCATGAGTTTTCAGCGCTAAACTGCACTGTTCACCACCCTGATGAATCCCAGAAGAAGCCGTGTAATAACTCTGTGCCTCTCCACTATTGAATATGTTTACTTTCTTTTTGAAAATGATTTTTGGAAGTGCTTCGGATAAAGTGTTATTACCAGGAGCTGGATCATTTTTGAAGGCATTTGACATTCAAATGCAGTTTCATTAACGATCTTTGTTTTGCGATTCAATGACAGTAGGCTACAGATCTACAGAGTGTTTCATTCATTATATTACATTACATTAGTGTCACTTGGCGCACACCTTATCCAGAGCGACTTACATTTGATCTCATTTATGCAACTGAGCAGCTAAGGGCCTTGCTCAAGGGCTCAACAGAGACAGCTTTGTGGCACTTGGATTTGAACTTGCGAACTTCCGATCGGTAGTCCGATGTCCCAAGTTATTCATGGTGTGGTTTCATTAGGTTGGAATGAATGAACTTGTACATGGTGACTTGCAGTATGTTGTAGTATTAATAATTTGCACAGATTTGGTTAATGTGGGCTCTCTCTCTTTCTCTCTCACTCACTCACACAGTACGGTGGAGAACGGGCAGCTTCCTGACCCCGCCCACTGGGCTGTCGCCGATGTTGTCAATTATTTTAAAGCCACTGGATTTGAAGAGCAAGCCAATGCTTTCCAGGATCAGGTAGAATAAATTATTATACTGGTTTTGTTTTTACACACATTTCTGTTGTATGCATGTACAGAATTTTTGGGTGACTCCTGACATATCATATACAAGATGTAAAATACCTGAATTCTGAAGGTGAATTTTGCTAGGGTCTAGCTAGAAATGTTTGAAAAGTATGGTTGTAAAAAGGTTCCATACAGGTACCATAGAGTGTTCTTCAGTTTGTATTCACGGGACAGCTTTTATGCCCTAAAACAGAGGATCTGTCTTTCAGAAAGGTTCACTGAGGAATAAAGCACGACATGAATATAGAAACAGTTTCTTCCTATTAATTTAGTTTGTAAATAATTATTAATGAATGTCACACCATTCATTTTATGTTCATAATTACATTTGGTGTTACAGAATATCTGTAATGTGAAGAAGTCAGTTCTTGTCATAGACAAAAGAAAATGCAGCTTGTCTTTTTTACTGGGAATGTGCCCTAAGCATGGTCCGGTTTTTAAGTCACTTTAAGTCACAGCTTTACCTTTTTTGCTCACAAAATGTTTTACCACATCAAAAAGATTCACTGAAGTTGTTAATTTATTTATTTTTAGGGTAGTATAATTGTAGAAACATTAAAATATCAGAAAAAGTGCATTTATTATAGACATGTGATTTGTCTTGGAGCTGGTACTACTGTCAGATCTGTTGTTATAGAAAATCAGCCACTACCTTCTGATTTGAGAATTCAGCAGCAGCATGTCATAACTATATGAACAATTTGTCTTGAATTTGAATTGGTGGAACTCAAACCTGTTTGTCCGTGTACATAATTTGTTAGCTCACTAGGGAAGCAGTTAGTCAGCTTGCTGTATATTGTATTAAAAACCACGATGAAAGGATACCCAGTGATATGAAAATTTAATATTGACAAATATGAATCTGTCACCACTGCTTGGTGGAATGGGAGATGAGTGAAAACAAGGTCATTTCTCTTTAGTAGTTTTGTTTCCTGTGGCCTGAACCTTTTTCTTCCTGCAGGAAATCGATGGTAAGTCTCTGTTGTTAATGACACGTAACGACGTTCTGACTGGACTGTCAATAAAACTGGGCCCGGCTCTGAAGATTTATGAGTACCACGTGAAGCCGCTTCAGACCCAGCACTTAAAAAGCAATGCCTCGTAGCACTCCGGACAGGCCGAGCCTTGGAAGACAATCATGCCATGGAACAGCAGGGTAACTGCAGACTGAAGACAAGGCCATGTCCTCATGTGCGTTTTATGCATCCTTGTGGGCAAATACAAATTATATATATACACTTCAATGTGAATTTCTTTCTCATTTTGAACTCTGTCTCCTTTTGGTATGTGTGTGGGGTAGGGTGGGGGGTTGACGGAATGGTCTTATGACTGAAGTTGAAGTTTTTAAAAAAAATGACCATTGCAAACATGTAAACATGTCAAAATATTCAGTTTTGTTTGCCTCTTTTTTTTTTAATTTTTTTTTAAATTTTTTTTTTTTTTAAATATAGTAAAATATTGTGTGAAAGTATGTGGCACTAAGATGATAAACACTATTGTGTGTGCTGTTGCTAGGTGTAACATGAATTTTCAGAGGTTTTATGGAAAATGAGCTTATTGCATTATTGGTCTGTATATAAAAAATGTCTAAAAGAGTGGCGGATCAGTTATTTTGTTGGTGCTTGCTTCCTCTTCTCCCTAAAGGTATTTAAGTCTTTAATGGTTCTGAATAGGTTACAGCACACATGATCGTTTTTGGTTGTGAAAACTAACCATGCTGCAGCTGTATGTGTTTTTATTAAAGATTTATTTAAAATGTAATTAACTGAGGATTTTAAAGCAGTGTATCAGGTAGCTAGGGTCTGGTGTCTGATTAAAACCAGGCTCCTTTTGTGTTTAACTGGGTTCATTACATTATAAGGCAATTAGGTATGTATAATTGCTTACTGATTAATTTTGACCTGAGGATCACAAAATGATTCCTTAGAATCATTGATCCATCCCTGGATCTGTACTTTGATGCATCTTGATGACGGACTGGAAATTGACAGTGTTTCTTATGCCGGTGCTTAAGAAGTTATGTTCATTTTTACAAAGCGTCTTTTAAATAGCATCTGAATTGCAATAGAGGATTCACTGAATGTCAGATTTTTGCAATAACATGTGCTTGAATAGGGGGGGGGCACTGACTCGCCCATAATCCTAGGGCCCATTTCAGTAAAGGATAACAATCCTAATAACGAATCATAATCAACTTCTTATGCAAGTTCCATGATTGGATACCCAAATTATTTCTTGTATCGATGTATTTTGCTCATTTTTGGATTTAACTGTGCTGTTTTCTGCAATATCTGCAATAATACCACATTATATAAGGAATAAAAGGAACCCATACAACATTTAAAGTCACTTCTGATTATATCTAAATTCACATACCTTCAATTATTGATCTGGATATTTTGATATTTCTTGAAACAAAAACACACACAAAATTAAAGTTAAATCTGTTCTGAATCACACCTTAGCCCTGCACAACATTGTATAAAGATGTATATGTATACATGCTCCCATTCAATTTATTTATTAAACCTTTTATTTATTAAATGTGAGTATATTTGTTGCAGCTATTGCATCCAGAGCCGCACTGACCAATTCAGGTCTTTTTAAAACCGACTTGTATAATTTGAGTTTTTATTTATGTTATTAACTCCACTTGTGAAATTTTAATACATGAGGTATTTTTTTTTTTTTTTTTTTTTTTTTTTTTACTTGTTTTTACTACAGTTTATTAAAGTCTGTTAAGACAGCTTTTTGTGGATTCCCCCCTTTTCTGAATAGTTTCACATTTTGGCTCGTGGTTTCCTGCATACAGTTCCTGTAATGTTGCCTGCTGGGTTGTCAACAGGCAGAAGGACCTGAAAGAGAGGGAAAAAATGGAGACTTAGAAGTATTATAAAACTTAAAGGATTTTATAGAAACTTAAACTTGAGAGGTGAAGATTCTGTCCTGATGACGAGCAAGTTGTTAATCCAAGTCCTCCAGGGAGGACACTCGAACCCTTATGAGTATTTCTGTGAGTCGGATCATTTGGCTTCGTTCAGTGATAAAAGCAAGTCTTTTGGATTGGAAATGGCTCATCGCCCCATTTAAAAAAAAAATAAATAAAATGGACTAAATTAAATCTTTTGTTGATTGCCTTTTTTTCTTTTTTCCCCTAAAATTGCCTGATGTTTCATGGAACGTTACTCTACCTTCTAATTAACAAAATTACATTAATTGGCATTGTATTTTATAAGTAAATAAATGTATATATTTAAATCCCCAATGCATTACAAATGTTCTTGTGCCTGCTGTGTCTATATTTCATTAAGAAGGTTTTTCAACTATCTGATTAACTGACCATCTTCCCTAATACAGTGACTCACCATTTACGCTAATAAACAACAGTTGAAAATTGGTTTCTGTGAAAACTTTTTGATTAAATTACACTGCAAGAGTAGTGCAATTGCCTGCATATAAACAAACAAACAAATAAATAATCAAATAACTCATACAGTATATGCCAGCCAGGCTGTTCGAGAATGACACCTCACTACCTTGTTCAGTCCCTGTGGCCATCACTTTGGTTAAAACCAACTACCTAAAACAGGCAGCATGATGGCTGCAGAAGCTCGTTTCATCTGTTGTTTTTTATCATAGAATTTGTTCTATATCATTTAAATGGTTGGATACTAACCCACACTATACGACCCCATGGATACCAAAGCTTTCAGCCCTGCTAAAACATCCAGTTTGGTCTGAGCAGCTACCGGCTGCCAAAACACAGGCCAAGCTGGTGAAACTGGTCCACTAATTTATACCAGCTTCTTTATTACTTGACTAAATTGCTTAATAAATGTGTTTTTTTTATAATTGCCTTGCTGCTGTGTTATTTTCTTAAAAACAAACAAAACAAAAAAAACTAGCATTATTTATCATAATTCAGAAACTGTTTGACCTACCACCAAGGGTAGCTCAGGGTAAAGTGGGAGAATATGAATACGCATTGCAATCAGGTAAAAGCTTCTCTAACCACAATGGCTTTGCTATTTAAATTATACGTCCGTCCATCCAACTGTCTGTCGTCTCATGGCAGTTCCTTAACTGAAAAAGATAAATAGGCCACGCGCAAAGGATGAATGTATTTTAGCATACAACCAGAGAGGTTTTTTTCCTCCGAGACTTTCCTCCAATACTGCTGTCTGTGTTTCATGTCCAAGCTTATCGCAGCACTGATGCTTTCAAGATCCAGAGAGCTGGATGATACTTTCAGATCCAGGATGCATCGGTCCGAATCTGGGACACGGAATACGCTGGGTCTCAATCCTATAGAAACCTTTATTTTCTAATAATTGGAGCAACAAACTTTAGCTGAATTGCATACCCTGTCAGCGTAAGAGTGGGCTAAAAATAGCAGGACTTAGCATTCTCAAGGCAAGGGGAGGTGTAACCAGGTAAAAGATGAGAAATGACACATGTATGAGCTTATAAGCCTGTGAATAAAATAGTATTTAGCTTCAACACGCTTTATAGACACCAACCTCATCCTTATTGGAGAGTCCCAGTTTAGTCATGTCAATTGTGAAGTAGTGCTGGTTCGGCATGATGATTTCAACCTCCTCAATCTATGAGACAAGATGAAATAGCTTGACATAAAAGTGCATTATGTTGAGCCTGTTTTTTAAATTGACCATCAAATCAAATCTAACAGTCTGACTTGCCTCTGGCAGTCTCTCGAGAACAAGAAGCTGCGCATCATAGAGTGTCTTCTGAACAGATGGTGAATACTCCCCGCGATCGTAGGGGCCGGCAAACTTCTCAATGATGCTGTCCTTTACAGTTTTCCTACAAACACAGCATGCATTACAGCAATCTCATGTACATTTAGAATATTGCACTTCATCCTAAATTTATACCATTTA
>JAQMCW010000007.1:5929236-5940208 GCA_030068335.1 Chrysichthys cranchii
CATCATCGCTTCTTGTGATCCTCAAGGTAAAGTACACTTCATAAAACCAGGTTATTTCTTTACATTCACTTTTATTAGGTTTTATTATTGTTTTATACATTATTTGTTATTTATATAGGACATGTCTCTTATTTAAAAACATGTAACAAACGAAATTGGTGCGTTTTGTTGGTGGTTTGGAATGAATTGTTAGTAATTCCAATTCATTTTAATGGGGAAATTTGATTTGTCTTATGACCCTTTTGACATACGACCTCGCTCCTGGAACGAATTAATGTCATATGTCAAGGTACCACTGTATATTTGTATCCATGTAGAACAAATGATCTGTTCAATCCAAAAAATTTATTCTGCCCCTAAACAGTAGAATCATATTTATTGACCTATCAGTTGTCAGGTTTTAATTTAAGATGTAATAATTAAATTAATTATAAAATTAAGATTTTTAATTTTTTACTTAACATATATAATAATCAAATATTATAGTAATCGTCAGCTGCATCTTTTATAAAGCAAAGCACTTTTCATACATGTGGTAGCTCTAATTTCTGTATGAGCTACTAACAAAAACGAAATTATAAGAAGTACAAATAAAAGTAACGTAATAGCAAAAGGTAATGTTATATATGTACATGTGGCCAATAGAATTTGTACACCTGGCTCATCAAACTGGCATGTGTTTCTACTGAAACTTTTGACACAAGGTTGGAAACCCACAATTGTCTAGAATGTCTTTGCATGCTGTAGCATTACACTTTCCCTACACTTTCGGAACTAAGAGACCCAAACCTGTTAGCATGACAATGACCATGTGCTCATAGCAAGCTCAATGAAGACATGGTTTGACTATGCTGGAGTGGAAGAAGTTGAGTGGCCTGAATAGAGACCTGACCTAAACCACACTGAACTTTATTGGAATAAATAGGAATCCTTACTGCACCCCAGGCCTCCTCATCCAACATCAATGCCTGATTTCACTAAAGATCTTGTGGCTTAATGGACAAATCCCCTCACCCTAGCTCCAAAATCTATAGTCGAAAGCCTTCAGTGAGGTATGGAGATCATAATTGTAAAGGGGGAAGGTGACTAACCCAGGAATGGGATGTTCAGCAAGGTCAAATGAATATATATGTGTGCACATGAATATATAGCCATGTGTGCATAATCTCTTGACAAATATATTGTAGAACGCACAAGGGGGGAAAAAGTCAAGTAAAAAATCTGTATAAACAGAGGTGTAAAGAGTTAAAAAGTATGAAGGTATAGAATACATTCTTCTCATTTTCTTAAGATTAATATATGTGACCCTCCATTACACAACCAGTCATATGGACCAAATTTTCCCAACCAACAAGCATGTACATATGTAATAATAAGTTCATCTCTCTATATATTGAACATGAATATCAGTATACCATCATAGTTCATTTCTTAACATGGTCAGAAATCTGTTCGAATGACGTTTTATAAACACAATTGAAAAATCGACCCATGTTTTGTAACAGAGGGTCACATATATAAAATAGTTTAAAATATTCAAAGAATTTTCGAATAATGACATACACTGAAACAAAATACCAAAACTTAGAACAACGTATTAATAATAATAATAATAATAATAATAATATTATTAACAGTAGTAGTAGTTGTTGTTAGCCTATTAATCTGTTTACTATTCACTTGTTTATTAATTAGTTATTCATAGTATCAAATCAAACTCAATTCAACCGTCTCTGAATTATTCAGCATATTTTAATATTGTGTGTACAGAGTTGATTAAGTGTAATTATTTACATGTGATAGCCTTAGAATTCTGCTTTCCGCAACCCAAAGCGCGGGCAACCCCCCCCCCCCCCCCCCTCCCCCAGGGACCTTTAAATGAACTGCCACTGTTTGAGTACACCAGATTGTTACTTGGCACTCCCCCACTCCCACTTCGAGACGTTGTGTAAAGAGGCTTCATTCACTAACAGCTGGTCAATCCAAATTCCTCACTGCATCTTGAAGGGTTATAAGGAGGGCTGAAAATAAAGAATTTAAAGGAGTACAATGAACTGTTATGCGCACGAGAGAACTGCAACATCAGAGGTACGTCATAACAGCTCAGGCTTTTTTTTCCTTGTGAAAGAATGCTATTAGGGTTTTATTCTTAATGTAAATCTACTAGACACATAAAGTTCTTTATAAATAGCCTATTGGCCTATATTAGTTTCAGAGAAACGAAATGAAATGCAATGTAGCACAAAACGAATGAGAAATATAATTTCTATAATAAGATAAAATATTCCAGCAATGTTAACCATGAGATTTGGTGAATTTAAATGCATTGATGAAATAACTCTCATTCATTAGCTTGTAAATTTTATTTTATTTTTTTATGTTTATGGTGTTTATAAAGTGATATTTTAGTAGTATAATGCATGCAGGTGCTCATCTTGTGTTAATTTGTTGTAATGCTGATGCTGGGAGCAGTGCATGGAGCTCCATGTGCTTTTTGTCCCAGATGAACAATGGAACTCAAGGTTGAATAAAGTATCAGTCGAAGCCATAGACAGCTTCATATCAGCCGGGTTCATCAGGTGAGCAGGCATATGAAATGCACTTAAGCGATACCTTCATATTAAATAATGCTGGTGCATAGATTACAAGATGTTTGTGCTAGGATGCCTGATATAAGGCAATAGTTTGGAGACCGTTTTTATGTTAATTCAGCAGGCAAATCACAACCCAGCAATATCAAACCTGTTACATTTAAACCGAGTTGTTGTTGTTATGGTATTTGAATAGCCACTTGACTTTAATATGGTTAATTTAGAATCCAGTAGGCCTATAAATAATGTCAACTTGGACCTAACATTAATGAAGTCCAGGAATTAAAAGTTCCAAAGTTCAAATATATTATTGTAAAGTTAAAGGGATCCTTGGTATAGATTTTGAGAGCCCTTGGTATAAGGTACTGTGTAAATATTTGTCTCAAATGACTGTAGTCACATCAGGAATCATATTTCAGAGTGCATCCAGACATAAGTCTCAAAGCCATTAGAGGAGAACTTGGGTCATTGCTTGGACTTGACAGGGTCGTGGACAGATATTGCTTCTTAAAATGTGTTGGTAGATGCTTGGCAATGGTGAGTAGCCTGCAGAAATAATAATTATATTTAATATCCAATACAGTTTGCTCTCTATATGTCAGGCTTATCAGTTATTTGAAAACACGCATTCATTTATAACAACACCAAGCATTTAATGTATTCAATATGTAATACCAGGTCAAGGGCAAACAAGAGAAAGATTTGAAAGCAAAATCCTTTGCTCCACCTTATGTAAGTATTTTTTATTTGATCAGAATGAGTATCTGTGCAACTTTTGTCGTTGCGTGTGAATTTCTAATGCAATCCATTTTTCTCATTGCAATATTTCAGTCCCCTTACCCAGAGCTCTACCTGCTGCCAGTTGAAGAGAATGTCAATAGCCTTTGCTCCAGGTCTCTAAGCTCAGACACTGTCCTTTACAACACTGACTCTCAGACATGTTACCCTCTTAGACCCATTTTTGCACCTGGCCAGACAAAAGAACCTACTAAATTTCCACTAATCAAACAAGGGCCCCAGCAGTATGTCCTAGGTCAGAGTCTAGAAAATGAGAGCAGCTTTAGTTCCTGGGAGGAAAAAGAAGAAGACTCTCTGGGATGTGAAGACTCTGAGTGGCTTGAAGCTCCCAAAATCTCCTGGAATGTCCATGAGGAGTTTGTGGCAAAGCAACATGGTAACAATTCATATTCAGGACGAAGCTACTCTTTTGTAAACACTAGGTGTCCTCTTGTACTAAACGACTTTATGTTGTAATAAATTTGTGTTGAGCTATCAGGCAAAAAATATGTTGGTACAAATAAATACTTAATGCAGCATAAATATTTTCAATGCAGAAATGCCCCCCGTTGATGAAACTCCAAATAAAATGGAGAAAAATGACATAAAGCCTTCTTACAAAATAAATTTGACCAGGGACCCTGGAGTACCAGTTACACTGGAGGGTCCAGAAACTGGGTTATTCCGCTCTCAAGGAAGGTAATATTGTAAACGATGGAGTTGTTATGAAAATATGCTGTTCTCATCCAGAGAAAATCACTCTGAAAGATATCAAATTTCTGCAATATTCCGCAATTTAGGAAATCCAAAGTGTCTCCAACACTGAAGCCATCCAGAAAGAAACCAAGTGATGAGGTAAGATATGCTTCTTGGGGATCATATTCATCTTCTTACATTACTCAAGCCGGAATAAATATTTATGAACCAATTTCTGAATAGCTCTCCTAAAAGACTTGGGAAGTCTTGTACTCATAAATGCCTGATCCTTGTAAAGACACTATGACCTTTAGGGGGCTGGCTAACATTCCAGCAGGGGTGCTTTCCTGTCTGGTGTGCAGTGAAGATGCATGAAAGGCTTTATTGCAGAAAGTGTCTTGTTTTCCTCTTTTCACAGCAGGTCCATGCGGGTAGAGCTGAAACTATAGTTCCCATTTTGTGTGATTCAGCTCCTGCTGCCCTCGCTCAGCCGCCGCATGCACAAAAGACCACTCCCGAACATTCGACTAACAGTGAGACGTTACAACAAATTTAAATTCATTAAAAAATAGAAGTGCAATGGAATATTAAAGATGACTAGTGAAGAATAAATTAAATGTAGTTATTTGTCTAGGGGATGAACTGCTGAAGGAAATAAGACTGGTCACAGAAGAGAGAAAAAAGCTAGAAAGAACAAGACAAGACCTTCTGAGAAAGGGAAAAGAACTGCTAGCTCTGAATCGACACTATAGGAACCAAGGTGTGCACAAGTTTAAAAATGTTAATGTGATGTTTTATTTTATTTTAGTGAAAGGTATGCACAAGTTAAGACTTGAAAAGGGCTTAAAATGGCTACTTTCCTCCCTAGCACGAGACAAGTGGAAGAGAAGGTATTTTGACACGAAAAAGGCCACAGCATCACTGGAAGAAACCTTGAAAAGCCTTCGACAGGAACTCGAGGCATTTTACAACAAACTTTTTCACCAACTGCAAGCCAGAGATGGAAGAAACAAGCAAAGGCGAGTCAGGAAACTGTCAAGTACAAAGGTCAGCTCTTCCACTTTGCTCAGTGGAAAACAGTGATGGGAAAACTGTAAGATGTCTTTCGCTAGAGGGAGACAAACATCCACTGCCTAGTCGAAAAATAGAAAAAACTTATGTAGGAGGTGGGGTGAGATGTAGATTACAATTAACCAGTTAACCCTCATATAACATTAGATACGACATTAATGCCCATCACTGAACACTTCTAGCATATGTACATTTTCATAAAAGCCAATAAAAAAGCTACTGCTCCCAAAAAATGAAAAGCTACATGAAAAGTAAAAAGCAGTTACTCAACTAGCCAGCCTCCTAATGTACATAACCAACTAATTAATGAGCCTAATTGCAATCAATATTAAAATCATTTAAGAGATTAGAAATCTACGTTCATACCGTCTGAACCTGTTTCATGTATGTTTTTATAGAAAGGCCACAGATCATGTGGTAGTGTTTGTGCAGTAGATGCGTTCAAGCCCCAGTTGTAACCTGTAGGGTTAATGCAAGACTTGATATTGGGTATAAATTACAAATATAGTTGAGAATATAATATGGATTATAATAAAGCTCAAACTGTAGAACAACATGGATCTAAATGGAATTGATAAAGAAGGATGGTTTTCCGAAGGGAATATTTTGTTGCCCTTTATATGTGTGACTTAAAATTCATTAACATAGACCAGAACAGGATCAATAACTAAAGTACCAATGTACTCATTCACAGAACGAATTAATAATCCAGATTCTGACTGAAAGCTGCGAAATAGATAACCTGAAGAAAAACATTGATGATGCCAAAATGAAACTTGACACAGAAATTAAGGTATGTAAATTATGGCACATTATCCACATATAGATTTGTCTCTTTAATTAAAAAGTGTAGTATAGTTTCTGCTCTGCTTATTTTAGCTGAGGAACCAGGCTGCCACGGAACTTCGAGCCCTGAAAGCAGAACTAATGCAGAAGAAGTCTCAGTGCTCATATGCTGGACCCCTCAAAGGTTCTGCTGACCTTGGACAACATCTAGACTCACTACAACAAACTGCTTAAATTTGATACAGATCGTGCATGTCTGAATTTACTACTAGCTAATTTGTGATGACCTCTATGACCTCTCATGTTTATACAGGCAATAAAATCTAACCCACTGTAACACTCACCTACTTAACACATATCTATGCAATATTTTTCTGGAAGCCAACTAGAAAGGTTTTTTCGTCACATTGTAAACAATATTTTTATATAGGCATAAAGAAAGTATATGTCTGCTGTATCAGTCCTCACTCAACGGAAATCAGGTTTTTCAAACATATGCTTGTTTTATTCAAAGCTTTAAGATCACCCTATCAAACTTTTTGTACAGTCTGTAAATGCAGTGCAAACTTTAAATGCATAAAATTTCAGATTTTTTTGAGTTCTGTCACGTGGTAACATCTTATTTTTACTGACAATTTTAAACAATGAAATCAAATATCAAGACGTCAATAAGATGTCTTTATTAGATCTAGGAATAACATTCTACGTTCTTCAGGAGCCTGTCATAGATGCATGCTGTTTTGGGATGAGGGCATTCCACATTTCAGCACTCTGATTCCGGGCAACAGGGTCATCCGAATAGTCAAGGAGATTTCCGTTCCACATGCCAATCCCTCTCAAACTTTGCTGTCCTACATAGACGGCCTTCAAAGAAATGCTCTCCGGATCATCATACCACACCTGATGGATGTTCCCTTTGTCGTCCTGTCGAACGTTAGTTGAGAAGCAATTTGTTAATGTGATAGGTCACCAAAATAACATTCAAAATGTTGTGATTTTGTGTTGCTGCAATAGACCTTGTAGTTATAATAGGGAGCTAGTTGGATTTCATCCCAGAGCCTCCCAGTGATGGAGCTACTGATTTGTTTCATTATAGTCCTGTATGGGATTTGCTTTCCAGATGCATCACTGCAAGGAGCTCCTCGAAAAGGCACTTTAGAAATTGTACAGATGCCTTCCTATGAGACAGCAATAGAGGTCAATAAATGATTTACAAACGCATTGCATTAGGATAATGCCGAACAGAACAGAACATAAAAAATAAATTGTGTTTAAACACATTATTTTTAAATGTCATCTTTAAATACATTATTTTTCATTCATAAAATGTTTCGGCCAGTTCTGGAAGAAAGCACAGGGCAAAGAACCACATCTGATAACTCCAACAGACATCCAAAATGGCCTCTCTGTGAGATCGCAGATCCACGTGGATTTCTCCCATCCTAAATAAATGTTCCTTTAAGCTTATATGTGTTTTTGTTCTATTTTTTTGAACGTCTTTGGAAAATTTTTTACCCCACACTGACCATATGTGGTAACTCCTAATGACCTTGATTTTCAACATAAAAGTGAAAAAAAAATGTTTGTAATATGAAGTCTTTTAATATCCTCCAACAAGACTCTAGGGGTAAAATTTTGAATTCCCAAGTATTTCAGTTTGTGCCTTATAAAGAGTTAATTTTCCCTAACAGCACACCTCTGACAATAGTGCTGGCTGTCCTTCAACTGGCTATCATTTCTATAGTCACGACTCATTCACAGGGGCTCGTATTATGGATACTACACATAATCTAGGCCTAAATCTAAATAACAAATGGATAAATAAATTTGTTGCTGTTTAACAAAGAAAAATGTATAATGCTCGGTATGATGATACCTTCTGTAAGGATATGTTCATTTAGCATTTATGGAAGGAGTCTTGGCTGTTGTAAGGGTCAGTAAGTTTTCTGATAAGACAGAGTCTGCGGGACAGCGGACTTTGTGCTTTCTGGTTTATCAAAATATGACAAAATGAGGGTTTTTTGTGTGTTTTTTAAGACATAACTGGTATCAGGAATGAACTTGTCTCACGTCTGCCCCACAACATTAAATGTAACTCGACTTGCATCAGAACCAGTAAGCAGACGAATAACTCCTCAAGGTCCTAGAGAGCACTGGATTTGGGCCAGAACTGTGCCGAAAAGCACACAAATGACTCCTCAAGGTCCTAGAGAGTGCCGGTAACGTAACCATTTAAACAAGCCATTATGCCCGGATTGGCACGGATGTCTCAGAGTTGGAACTGTGTCTCTAACTCGAAAGCCCTAGGAGGAGTAGGGGGCCGAAAAAACGGGTGAATGGAATAATAAAAATAAGAATAATAAAACTTCAGAAGAATAATAGTGTGCCTGCAGAGCAAACACACTAATTAGAAATGTTAAGAAAGTAGGACATGATGTTCATAAATTGTTTACTGTTGGCAAATCTGTGATAAAATAGATCAGCATGTGCTGTTACAGGAATTATCCTGGAATATTGTAATAACAGCAGTGTCATGATTTTTTTGTTAATTATTACGTCTGTTGTTTGAGGTAAAGCAAGGATACATAGCTAGCACATAAAAATGTAATCCAGATTTAAGTTAGGACAGGTGCAGACAAAATAGCACACACTTTTCAAGTTTTTTTTTTCTTTACCTGAGACAAATTTAGGCACTTGTAGTCATAACCATACCATGGAACTCCCATCACTAGTTTTTTTGCATCTATTTTCATCCCCAGGTATTGATCATATCCTGCAACACAAAGCAACAAAAATATAACAAAATCAGGTCCTGCAATTACTGAGGATTCTTGAAAAAACATAACAGTGTTTCTTACCTGCCAGAGTTTGATTTAAAGGTGCATTTGCCATTGCAATGCAGTCCCCCCAGATCTGACTCTGTTCATCATAAGACATGACAAAAACCAGGTCGCAGGAATCGGCAATCGCTTTGTAGTCATAGCAGCGCTTATCAATGCACTTAGGGGACCAAGCCACATCAAAGGATACCTATGATTTATCATCAGTAGGACTAGATGTTAGTTTTTGAAATTATAGCTGATATCAAGATGTCCTTTAGTGATTTCTTTAACATTCTACCTGAGAGCCTGGAATTTCTTTATGGAACGTTTCTGTGGTCTCCCTGACAAGAGCCGTCAAAGCGTAGTACTCAGGAGAAAACTCCTCTACAGCCTGCTCAATGTCAAGATTTATGCCATCCATGAACTGGCTTTTAGCCAAACTGACTTTTTCTGTTATCCAAGCTGTCCTGTTAGAGGCATCCACAATATCTGTCAGGGGCACATCGCCTGTAAAAGAAAGGTTGGCTGGTTGATTGATTGATTGATTTTTACTTTTACTCAATGGTTATAATATATTAATTTATGTGTGATGGAGACTGAGTAAAAATAAACAATCACTGACATATTTACAAAAGCCTCTACCTTTCAAAACAAGTCTTGCCCCTTTAGAATGAGCGTAGCACATCAGCTCAGCATCATATTTCCCAAAAGTAGCAATTGTCGTCACATGGGACCAGTCATAAGAGTTCCATGCTTTACCCCCAACATCAAATACAAATACCTGTGGAACAAAATAAAACAAAACACGTAAAAATGTTGGCGTGGAGGTATGCGACATGCCTTAAGCCACACAAGCCCCTGACTATTCTTTTAATGTCAAGACTTTATAACCAACTACATACATGAGACATTTAGAATGCCAAATGATGTCAATTACAGTAATTCTAAGCGTCTACTTTGTAAAAAGCATGTGCACATTCAAACTTGCACTTACCAGCTGGGAATTTTCCTCAACGCTTAGATTTGAAAATGTGCAAAATCATATTATAAACAAAAAATGCATTCTGTGTAATAGAAAAAAAAGGTGTGTTTGTATTATGCTATGTTATACACAAAGCATGTTATTTTCTCTCTTTAATGTGTTAGCAATTCATTTTAGTTGATTTGGCTTTATGACTAAGTTGATCATATAGTTTGCTTGTTAGTATGTTATAATCATTATATATATATATATGGGGGGGCAAAATGTTACGATGGAAGAGAGCGGGGGGGGGGGGGGGTGGCGAAGGGCGTGGCGGCGGCAATTAATTTAACAATTTTAAGTGAGTAACATAAAAAAATATTTTTAAAGCTTGTGTCATGTGTCATGTGCCCCCCCACATTGGTGCCCACTGGCCCATATGGATAATCCGGCTCTGTCCACCACCCAAACAAACCCCTGACGTTCATGAACACTGAAGTGCACAACCAAAATACTCACTTCGAACTCGTGTTCCTGCTTTATGGGCTGACAAAGCTCCTGTTGTTTACACGGACACACTGCAGACAAGCCTGACACCCTCAAAGCAACTGCCAGCCACACACACCACCACATTTCGCCGCTGGATAACAGACATGTAATCACGAGACTGTCAAATGTCTGTTTACTTCCTCAGTATGGTGCGCGAGAAGGACAAACCGTGTGAGCTCATCGTTGCACGTGACTGAGCTCGAGAGCATTGTGGGCATTAACCTCTGTTTAACATCAACATAGGGATCAAACCGAGCTGAGTATTTGAGTTGACTTTGAGTTAGTCAGATGTAGGATATGAAATGTGTTTAAACATAGAAGAAGCACATGATGGAACAAAATATTATGCTTTTTTTTTTTTTTTTTTTTTTTAAATAACCCATTAAAGTTGTGGTAAAAAGTAAAATATGGTAATAAACAAAGTTTACCTCATATTTGCAGTGAAATTGTGTTTAAAAAAAAAAAAAGGACTCAAACTAGTGCTCATTTTATTTGGTACCTGAAATCAAGGTTATGAGTACTAGGGTTGCACCGATACCACTTTTTTTTTTTTTTTTACAAACCGATACAAGTAAGAGTATTTTTATTTGTGTACTTGCCGATACCGAGTACCGATACCGATATTTCTTAAATTGGATTTCTATGAAAGTGTAATCAATTTGGAGGCAGGTTTTATTTTCTCTTCTGCAGATTATAACAAGCCTACTAAGGCTAAATAC
>JAQMCW010000007.1:5968870-5980173 GCA_030068335.1 Chrysichthys cranchii
TTGCATTTGACTTCAGACATCGATTTATCTCAGATAGTATTGACAACAATTAACCTCCTCATGACTGCTTGAAGAACGTTGGACAGATTAGCGTATGTTTTCCAAGAGGTGGCGCTAGCCGTTGTTTGCGAAAACAGATAAGTTACGGTGGGCTTATCAAAATGGCGTCCACGGTGGTACTTCTGCCTATTGCATAAGTGAACCATCTTGCTCCGCTGCAGAATATTTGATTCGAACCCACCTCTGGTACAAATAATCTTGGGGTCATCTATCCAAAAATCTTGTTCAAGAATTGGGCAGGCTTTCTAGCAAAGCCTAATCTGGCCTTTCTTTTCTTGAGTTTTACAAGCAATTTGCATCTTGACATAAGTCCTGCATATTTACATTCAAGAGCACATCTCTCTGTTGTAGATTGACAAAAACAGGCCTAAATGCTATGAAGTGGTTTTTCTTCACCAAGGAAAGAATTCTAGGTTCATCCATGGTTTGTTTTATGTGGTCTTCCAGGCTATTACGTGTTGCTGAGCTTGCCCATGCATTCCTTCTTTTTTCAGAAATGTACCAAATTGTTGATTTGGCCACTTCGAAAGTTACTGGTATGTCTCCGATAGGTCTACAAAACTGATTATTCACTTGTCCAATTACACTTGAGCCTGTGAAAATGGAGGGACTATGTAAAAAATGGCTGTAATTCCTAAACAGATAACAATATTTCTGATAATTGAAATTATAAACCTTGTGTCCTTTTACAAATCTTTATGGATCTGAATGTACAAGAACAATACGTTTCCTTCAGATGGCTGAATTATAGTCTTGCATTTATTTGTAAGTAATGGAAATACCCATTACCAGGCTAGTACAGTATTTATGAAAATGAAAGAATTTTGACTATATTTTCAGGATAATGTTAGTATTATTTCTCATCAACCTGTGCGACTTCGTCTCTGGAGTTCCACTTTACGGCAAGGAGAATCTTAGGAAGAATCTCTGGTAAATTTTTACAGTACTGCCTGAAAAACAAAAAGGAAAGTGTTGGATGTTTAAGAGACCAGCACTAGCGGGTGTCATAGTAACAACAGTATAGTAGGGGTGATATAGTGATATATATATAGTGATGTTGGGGTACCTATGCCTCCACAGGAAGTCCTTTTCCTGCTCAGTGATCTCAGAAAGTGGGTCTCTGTTTGCTATTTGCCGGAGCTGCTCGATATCACTTTCCATTATGAGGTGGTCTCGAGCCTGTCTGCTGCTCTGTGGAGAAAAAAAAAAAGATGGTGCATTAAGCTAAATATTTGCATGTATTAAAAATGACTACAGGTTGAAAGACACTTATGAAAGCATTCGTTATTGGTCAAGTACAATAACACAAATGTATTTAATTAAAAGGGAAATTGCTACTGGAATTTTTTTTTAGAAATGTGATCAAATTAATATTCTTTTCTATAGGGCATTTTTATCTTTTTTTTTTTTTTTTTTTTAATAAATACATGCCAAGAAAGGCCTTTTCCTCTCAATCACACCTCTCAGGGTTTCACAACAAAGAAATACACATTACTGGATGGAATGGTGCAAGAAATGTTGTTCTAGCACCAAATGGTTGTAAACAAGATGTAAAAGAAAATATTCTTATGGTGAAAATCAGGAAACATGCTGCTACAATTAAGTGGGATGCTTGCATGGAAGCTCACCTGTCCAGATTGAAAGTAATTATATCCCATATCCCTGGACATAATCTTATTAGCATGATCCTCTGTTGTGGCCATGTCAGGGAACTTCACAGGACAGCTGAAGTAGTCAAATTCTAATTCCAGACACGGGGTTTCCTAATCAACACAGTATGGAAATTGTGTTTTAAAAAGTTATACTGATTATAATCTAAATGTCCTAACTCAGATTTCACTAATAGGTCAAAATATGCAAGCAGTGATCATGTCTCATCATTACGTAGTACCAGATAGCTTATGGTTCCAATCCCTGTCTTAAATATGGCTGCATTGAACTGACACCTTGTTGGGGTTGGAGCCTGTGACGCCAATGGGGTTTAGCAGATCCTCTAGGCCGTGTGGCACCGGCCACAGATTTAGTGCCATTTTCCCAGAGACCAGCGTATGTGTGTAGTCAAAGAGGTTTACATTTCCCCAAGCCAGCGGACAGTGCTCCTAAGACAAAATGAAAATGCCACCTGGTTGAACTATTAGATCAAAATTTAATTAAACTAACTTGTGTGCACTGACAAGTCTAAGCATTCTGAAGATACAATCAATTTAGTAGTTGAAGGTAAAACAGGTAGTTTAAATTTCAGTCTGAGGCTCAATTACAGGTGTGCTGGTCAAAATGTACTAGACAGCGTTATTAATATTAATAGCTCCCCATCTTGTCTGGTTCTAAATTAAAAAGGTATTGGCAAACTGTGCTGGCACCTCTTTTGCTCCCTTCCTCCCCTTCACAGAACAAATGGACAGACAAAGACGAGCAGCTCTGGGAATATCATGAATGTTCATGTCATACGTAAGCCACTCATTCCACCTAAGAGAACATTAATGAGATATTAAATGAAAACATAGTGCCTTTCACAAACACAAGGATGCTTTACAGTTTAAAAGTTAAAAATAAACAAAAAACAAAAAAAATTCACTACACAACAACAGAGCTAGACAAGCAAGATATATTACCAAAGAATGTTATACAATTTTGCAATACCTTGGGTTTGAACATGGCACACGTTGCGTGTTGACATTGTCACATAACTGCTCTCCACCATGATAGATCCCTGTCCGGACATAAATCTATAACAAAGGAGAAATCATTTTAGGATGATTGTGATGTAGCAACAAAACACATAATGCATAAAGTGAATGCTGCTTAAAATAAAACTTTAGATGCAGCCAACAGTTGGTTCGCATGTATATGCATGGCCAGAAAATACCAACAAATAAACAAACAAACAAGGCACAGTAGGTAGTACTATTGTGTCAGAGCTCCAGGGTACCGGATTCATATTTCTAGTAGGCCCTTCAGTTATTCCTAACTCTCAAAATACATGCTGGTATGTGGACTCAATGTGCTAAATTAATCCTAGGTGTGAACGAATGTGTGCATGGTGCCCTGCAATGAACTGGAGTCTCATCCAGGGTCTAACCCCACCTCAGGATAATTTTCCAGGATAGGCTCTGGACCCACCATGACGCTGACCAAGGTAAAGCGATCACTGAAGATGAATGAATATTTGGACGGCAAATTTTATTGTTGTTTTCACAGTTTTTCTATGGCTATCGAGTTATCAAAAATATGGTCAAAGAATGGTAATGCACGTCATCATGGAATCAGTGTACATACAAAAGACTAGACCATCTTAGACCAGCAATTTATGACACTAGTTTCTGTTTAGTATGCAAACCTTTTCTTTTTTCCCCCCCAATTATATGACTTTTTATACAAAAGACAGAATTCCCAATACATTAACAATCCTTAAATACCTGTAATTAAGCTTAAATGTAGAATAGTCATGTCATATACTACTACTTTAAAAATTATAGTTACAGTTAACTTCTGACTTATCAGAAATAATGCTTTTTAAATAAGCACCTTATCAATGTCACGGATGTTTACATTGACGTATGTTGCACAGAGCACACGTATCCTCAAGTTGCTGTTGATGGTCCACAGGGATTTGCTGGAGGCCTCCCCATTCATGTATGGTGTGGCTGTGGAGATGCGTCGCGAATATGAGGGCATGGTGAACGTGTCCATGGGCAACTGAGAGTATAAGCTATCCTTTGACATCAGCATTAGGTTTGGCATTCGGCCCAGCATAATGCAACTCCTCACATACTGGCAGAAATGGAGGGAAAGAAAAAATTATTCGTAGACACAAACTTATAAAATCAGACAGTGTTCTCTCAGCAGAAAAGCTGTCTGAAATGTTTCATGCTCTTGCGAGCTGCTTGAACGCTAGCTCCGGTAGTTCTGTTTGTCAAGAAATGATACTGGAGGATATTAAACACAGACTGCACTGACCATTCACTTGCATTCTTTACTCTTCCCATGTTTGTAAAATAAATGATTTCATACAAACAGAAATAGGAGCAATTGAACATGAGAGGGAGTGTCTTATCACAAAGAATATCAAATGGCTAGACTGGCGAACCTGTAAAAAAAAAAAAAAAAAAAAAAAAATGGCAGCTATTCTTTAATCTTCTCTAGTCAGCTTCTCTGATAATTCTGTATGGGGATCATAACCTGTAATTTCTGTCTAGAAAAACTAGAAAATGCCCTCTCAACTCAAACATCAACAAAAACTCTTACTCATCAACTTGGGATGGTCTCCCCAACTCTGAGCCCGGCAAATGTCAAATCATCATGCCTGCTCACACCATAACCAGTCTCCAAACACAGCTTGTTAAACCTATACTACTAACAGTTCACGGTTTTGTGATGATAAATATATGGATGACTTTCTAGGAAGTTCAGACTTCCCATTTATAAGGCAAGACTAATGAAGGACAATAGACACAGAAATCTCAAAAGTTAAGACACCAGTCATTAGGTTTTATCTACGCAGAAATTACCTGGTGCTTCAAACTTGTTAATATATTTTTATTTTTCCATTTCAGATTACAGCATATTAATTGTTCAGAGCAACTAACCATGCTGCGAAAACCAGAAGCAAAAAAGAGTTGCGTGATTTTCAAAGAGGGCATATTGTGGGTCAGTCTGAGGGTGGACTTAGCCAGAGTATGATTACACAAATCCTGCAAAGCAAAGAAAAGGAATCAAAAGCATCCCACTCAGGTCGACCTGGGCCCACTGACAGGTGTCTTCGGACTGTCAAGTGGATTGTTGGGGGGAAAAAATTGCTGTAAAGCTGATCTTATTGCAGAGCAACTTCAAGTGAGTCCGAGTACTTCTGTGAGGCACCTCCATCAACTTGGCTACTATGGCAGAGCAGCCAGAAGGAAGTTTTTAGAAATACATTTTTCAAAAATGGTGTCCATTTACTTTTGAGATGTCTGTGTAGTTCATTTTTGTTAAAAAATGGAGCTGATTGATACTGCACCACCTTACTTACAAATTAAGCATACAGATGTTGTTCCAACCTCTGCCTTCAACATAAACTACACACAGATTAACTAACAGTATCTAAAAGAAATTTCTCAAATACACTAAGTTTGTATGCCATCTAGTGGTATAAATAATATATTTAGTGTATTAAAAATAACAGGATGTGAAAATGACACTTTTTCCATTTTAACTGTTAAACATGCTACATTTTACAGTTTAAAAATGCCTTAACTAGACATTCGTAACAAAATATTGATTGTAGGTAATATTACCCAAACCTCACAGATAACAATATGATGATGATCAAGTGAACATTCCTAATACATCCTGTTTTTGGGGCAGTATGGTTAAGGACTCAAAACAGCTTAAAGCAGTGCATTGGATGCTTTTCGTTAAAAACTTAAGGTCAGGAGAATGATGCAGATTTGGTGAAGAAACCTTTCAGACAATGAGACCATTTCAGCCTGTTGTATTACAAATTTTTTTTATATCATTCTTCAGTATAGACTGACTCAAAGCAGCCCTGCAGGAATGAAGGCTAAAGCTCCAATGAGAAAGCCAATGGTGACAATGTTACAGAAAAAAATCGCTTTTCTCTATTATTACACTGAAATTATTTATATGAAAATTACTCAGTCTCAAGAAGAGAGCAAGCTGTCATTCCAAATTGCGAGGCTGAGGTCAAGGGGAAGCTGATGTATTGTGGTGGCTAATTCTGAGGTTGGTATTTCAGCAGAACTGACATTACCCTCTACCAAATACAATGGCACACGAATCATTTTCCATCAATTACCTTCTCATAATTGTTGGAAACCAATATCATAATCGAAAATAAAACTTAATCGCCCAGTCCTACAACACTGGACTTTCTTTTGTAGCTGATGGTAGAGAAGTTACTGATTAAAGTACGATGCTAATTATGAAAATAAGTTGACAGGGGTTTTAAAGTAGTAGAGAGACATATCTGAAGGAACTGAAAGTTCTAAATGCAGCTAGTCAGAATTTTGTACCTTATATTGACTGATGGGGTACTTTTCCAGCAGGTACTCGTCACAGCCACACACTTTGAGGATATACTTGCCCTGGTATTCCTGCACACACATCTTCAGCTGTTCGGCAGACAACAACATACTGCGCGTCTTTTTCCTGATAGCTTCTGCTATCACCTGCTCAGGGACACAATCATGGTTGATCTTCAGCGTGTACTTCTGCTTATCATTGTTGGGTGACACAATAACCCAGATGACCACTATAATCTGACCTGGATTCAAAAGAAAAAAACAAAAAACTAATTTCAATATAACCAGAAGGGAAATGTTTAAACCTGCGCTCACACCAGCAGCAATAATAAGTGACAAAGTGGACGTCACACATTTCCTGTGGTGGCTGGGCTACACTGAATGACATGGCACAACGAGTCACATGGCAACAAATTTAAGAACACACAATGAATCTTGTAAAAATGACAAATAACATACATAAACACAAAATACAGTATGTTCTTATATCATTAGTACATTTTTTTTTTTGAAAAATTATGAACATTTCACCAATCATAATTTCCACATTTCCATCTACTGCCATTTCAAGTTAAATTTAATGGTAATTTTTAATCTTATTTGCAGGAAAAGTGTTTAGAAAAGTGCACTCCTGCGTTAAACAGGTTTTACATGGAAAACACAACGCACTATTTTTTACATTAGCTGTTAAAGAAACATTCAAACAATTATACTTTCCACTGTCCCATTTCCACTGTGCAAAATACAGTTGCTTCATTGCATGCATGTGCTTGAAATACAGTGAACCCCCGCAATATTGCAGTTCACCTCTCGTGGATTCACTACATTGCAGATTTTCGAAATTTGATTCGCGGAATTTTTTGGCTTTCGTGGGACTCCGCCATATAAAATTTCATTTTAAAAAATGTTCATTCAAACATTAAAAGAACATTTAAATCGAAATTACACAGTATCACCATATTTCCTCAGCTGAAAAGTGAAAGTTGCTGTGTATACCGCTTCAACTCGTGAACAGGAAGTGACCTCACTGGCAGTAAGTTTGCATGCAGGAGTTTATACATTGTTAAATTTATGTATGTAAGAGTGTAGAAAGTGTTTAAGAGCTTAGGACATCTTTATAAACGAGTGGAAATGGTTTATAATGCCTTATATATATATAAATAAAATCAGGCGGACCAGTCAGGTGATTCCGAGGGTGCGTTAGGATTGGTTACTGCGTTTGTAAACAGGAAGTGACATCACCGGCGCGCTCGATTCATGTCCATGAGTTCTTATAGCTACAGTCTAGTAGCTTTATGTCCTGTGAGTCCTCCTCAGAACGCATCTCCTCCGGTACCGTGAGTTTTGCGCCTCTTTCCCGTACGCTTTCCCCATGTTTTCCGCTTTTGTATTCACAACGCGTGAGTTATTTTGCCCATGTGAGATTGTACACGACACACTATTGGATGGAAGGCGACCAACCACAGAGCGCTGCGTTGTGTATCCTGGGCACTGATTGGTTCAGGGACCGTTCATCCCATCTGGTCAGCTCCCAATATAGGATTTTATATGTTGTTAAAATGACGTAGATTTAAGAGTGTAGAAAGTGTTTAAGAGCATGGGAAGTGTTTATAAGAGAGTGGAAATGTTTTATAAAGCCTTAAAATATATATAAATAATTAAAATCAGGCGGAAAAGTCAGGTGATCGCGAGGGGGCGCTAGGATTGGCTAGAACAGGGGTAAATAGTAAGTGACCTTATCGGCAGTAAGTACGCATGTGAAGTTTTATATGTTATTAAACTGACGTGTGTTTAAGAGTGCAGAAAGTGTTTAAGAGCATAGGATGTGTTTATAATAGTGTGGGAAAGGTTAATAAGAGAGTGGAAATGGTTTATAAAGCCTGAAAATATACATAAATAATAAATTAATGTGGCTCGGCAGTATCACGGTTTGACCTTTCGCGGGGGGTCGGAGGAACGTAACCCCCGCGATAGGCGGGGGTTCACTGTACTTACTATGCATACTGTAAAGGCTGAGAATGTTCACCTCCCCGAATTTCTTTAAAACTAGCAGCCCAAAATATACCCATCAATAAACCCCTCTTCAGACTGCCTGGTTGGTTAGTAGACAGGACTAAGCCAATCATTACAGCGTTACCACAGTGAATATTTCTGAAATATCAACTGAGACGTGAAAATAATGCTATAGTCCAAGATTGTGCTCCTACATTAGCTACCCCTGGCCATTTAAAAGAAATTAACATCTTGATCTTTTTTCAGTATATTATGCAATTTTCTTTTGAATAACAGCAACTATACAATTCTATTTACTAGCCTCTAAAGACTGAAAATGTAAACAACACTATGAACAGAAATATGAAAATGGCTTCTGCCACAAATCATGGGAAAAAGGTTGACATCAAGTAAACAGGAGATAAACATGTGATTCACATTAATATTTACTGCCTGCCCAAACAACGGCCTTTTTATCATGAGTAGGTTTTCCGTTCTTTTCACGGCACAGGAAAAATGTTCATGGTCATTATAGATGCAGAGTATTCAATTAAGTGAGTTATATACATGAAATTTGTTGCGTATTCAAGGATTCAAGGAGCTTTGTCATTACATCACATGTTAAGAACATGAGGTGAAACGAAATTAGATTCCCTGGTCCCGGTATAAGCCCAGTAGACAGAATAAAATAAGATAACTAAGTAATAAGTATAAATATAAAGAAAATAAAAGAAGAAAATAAATGTGCACCAAGGCCAGAGGAGCATTTGTTAAAATGGAAATAGAAAACAAAACACACATGAGTCATAATGGAAGAGGAAAAAATATAGGACCTCAAAAACTCATGTCTCCTACCTTTGTCTAATTTGCCAAAAATGTGCTTTGGAAGCTCTGGAGAAGACTCCACATTGGGAGGGTAAACATATAATGCACGACTATGGGGCCCATTGGCATCTCGGAGTTCTACTGCATCTTTGCAGACATTAAGTATATTTCGCCTGAAATCCTGCACTTCAGGATCCTTCACTAGATCAAACTCGCACACAGGCATGCCAATCGCAAAACCTGAAACACAATGGAAATAAAGTGAAGAGCCATTAGGAAAAAAAAAATATTCAAGCACATTTTTACACGGTTTGGTTAGTATCTAAACAGAAATCAGTTTCATGTGAATTGGGTGGGTACAAAAGTCAAAACAAAGTTATGTCTGTGAACTATGTTCAATATACACGTCTTGTGTGTGAACACCCTTAGCATTCTAGCTTTTGCTTCCCCTTTTAATAGACTGCTTGTATTAAAAAGTGCATACTTTACCTTTATTATATACTTTATTATTATACTTTAATGCTTGTATTTGAAATGTTGCATGCATTTAAATTGTTTGCATGGTATAACATTCTGTATACCTATGAAGATGAACATGATCTCATTCTCAGATGCTCAGCTCACAGACCAGAATGTGGCTGATATAATTGTACACTTTTGCAGGCCCAAGCTTCAGAATCTTAAAAGATGCAATCTTTGATTTATGTACTTCTGTGTATTGGGTGCAGCGGTTTACAGCAGGACAAACAGGAACATTGTGCAACAGTCAGTCAATATTTCGAAGCAATATACATTCACTGGTTTTAAAAAAAAAAAAAAAAAGAACTCGTCCACAGGACCCATCTTTAGATATTATAAAAACTTTTTTTCCCCCCATATTTACTGACAAGTTAAAGGTCACTGCTTGGACATCTACTCAGTATGAAATTTTGTGAAGGCAGGCAGTTCTTAACCACTTTTAGTGAAAAATCACACACACGTTTCTAGAAAATGATACAAGTCTTATTTATGATTCTGCAGTAAAATACAAACTATCCAATAACTAGCAGCGTGCACGGTGTCTGTGCTATAAGTAAGGTGGTAAGTTGCAAACAAGTCAGCAATTTCATGCTCAAGTTTGAAACCTCTGTATAACAGAAATATCATTATTATCTAAAAGGGAGGAAAGAAAAAGTTCCTACCAATTTCCCGGTTGAGAATTTTCTCCTCTCTGTTGCCCACAGGTTCGATGACTTTTAAGAAAGGCTGGAAGAGCCTGAGATCACACAGTCTCCTAGTCTCGTCGTAAAACTCTTCCCGCTCTGCCTCCTGTGTTACACTGACGAAGATGTACGAGGCTTCCTCTTGCAACAGATGATGGAGCGGGAACTTTCGTGCTTCCTTAAAGAGTTCATGTTTGATGGTCACAAGTGTGGCCTCACGGAGGCACTCCAGGGTCAGGATCATGCCATTGGGCAGCAGACAGTCCACCAAAATCCTGGGGGGCATCAAATGGATGCCCCATAATTCTCCAGACGATGGCCTTGGAGGCATGTTCTTTAGTTCTTACAATCGTCCAATCTCAGTTAATACACTTTAAATGAGTAAACTTCTTTATCCCCTGAGGAAAGAAAACAGTTGTGTATTTATACAGGTCTTCCATGACTTGGTGCTTGTTTCATATAGTTCATGTATGCTTTATTGCATTTACTACATGATGTTTTCATGCAGATTTTGGACTTGTTTCATTCATTCAGCAGTAACTTGATCAGTGCAGGTAAACATTATACAACAGAAGGATCTTCTTTTGCTGATTTGCAGAAAAAATAAATTTTCCCAACAATTTTCCAAGAAGGAGTTTCATTCTGGAGCACAATATAAATGATGTGGGGCATAAAGGGGAAAAGTTACATATAAACTAAGCAAGAGGAAACTGTGTTGTAAATGCCAATGGCAGTATATTTATTAATGCTATAGGAAAAATGGATAAACGATAGCAAATGTCAAATAAATTCATGATTAAACGTTCTATACACTAAGTCTTCTTGAGGAAAAAAAAAAACTAAATAAATAAATTTTATATTTGGTGTTTTTCACTGTTTTTCTGCCCAGTGCCATCCTTATGCCACCCAAAGATAAGTCTAGTGGTAAAATAAAGCGTGTCAATATTAGTATTGGCCAGAAATTAGAGCTCATTAAGAAGTCTGGTTCTGAGGAGTATAGTGTGAACACACATAAGGGAAATGACCTTTACAATTGCATTAACATTTATTTACATTAGTATTTATTGTACTTATCTATTTATGTTGGTCCTTATGCTGCTCGTCATGTGTACAGTACTTGAGTAACACTTTTATGGACCTTAGTGGTGTTTTTCCTTGGATTTCCCCTCTTTTTTTGGGGGGGGGGGGGGGGGGGGGGGGGGGG
>JAQMCW010000007.1:6012498-6028681 GCA_030068335.1 Chrysichthys cranchii
ATCTATCTATCTATCTATCTATCTATCTGTCTGTCTGTCTGTCTGTCTGTCTGTCTGTCTGTCTGTCTGTCTGTCTGCCGTTGTGTCTTCTCTACTTTTCCTTTTATTTTTGAGAAAATTATTTGAAGTGTATTTATTTTTATCAGAAGTTATTAGCAATTGGTCATCAAATGGACCTCAGAGCACCCTTCACTTTCCAGAATTCATGCTTCTTTAACGTCTTTTGAGTACTGTACACGTGCACATCGGACATAGAGGCTTTATGCTGTAGTAACGATGAACGCTCACTCGTTTCATTTTAAATGGTCCTTTACTTGTTGATTTGTCTATAAGTTAATTTGTTTATTAATTGTTTTTGTGAGTGAGGGAGTGGTTGAATTAATGAGTGAGGTATAAATGGAAAGTGACTTGGTGAAGAATGACCGAAGGATAAATTAGGGTGTGGGTAAGTGGACAGGTGAATGAATGATGGCCTGGCTATGCAAATTTTTGAGATAATGACTAAGGGATAAATGATGGTCTAGGCAAGTCATCAGTGACTGAGGTATAATTGAGAATCTGGGTAAGCAAAGGCCTGAAGGAAGAACTCATGGAAAAATGAGGGTTTGGGTAAGAGAACAGGTAAATGAATGACTGAGTGATCAGTGAGGATCTGCATCAGGGAATGAGAGAATGAGTGACTGAGGGATAAATTAGTGTCTGGATAAGAGAATGACTGGACAAATGATGGAGGGAATTCCTGAGTGAATGAGAATATTACTGTGGGAATGAAGTGAAGTTTGTGGTGGGTGACTGAATGACTGAAGCACAGGTTGAATCATTAGATGAGTGAATGTGTGAGTGAGTGCGTGACTAAGGGACTCAGATTGATTGAGGTAATAGTCACGTGAATGAGTAGGTGACTGTGGTAATTGGAGGCCAAGTGAGTGATTGGGGTAAGTGATGCAGTAAGAGGTAATGGCGCAGGCCTAAAGCTATTTTCCCTCTGAACAGAATCACCAATGTGTCTTTTAATAGTTTTGCCAAATAATATGTGCCTTTGTAATACATTGGAGAGCAATTAGGTTTTGTAATTTTATCAGCAGGGACATTTACAGCATGATCAAAACATTTGGCCCTTTCTAAAATTGGAGACGACCATCATCAAATTTACCCAATTTACTTGTTTTTGATTCCCCTTTAGCATCCAAGTTAAGCTATGAATAGCTGTGACGCATTCAGAAAAAGGGGACTCATGTGCTTGCAGGTGAGGGTTTTTTTTTTTATGAGAATAGGGAAATCTAGCAGATAATTTATGTACAAACGGATGCTTGTTGAGGTACATTCCTATTTGGTTGACCATAAGGTGTGGTGTAGCAACGAATGTAGTGTTCCTAAGAGCGCTGAGCTGATGTGTCAGTGTGTCTGTCGCTAAATAACCTGTTCTTGTTGCCTTCCAGTAGCCCGAAACTTGAAAATGTTAACTGATCACGGTCACAACTGTTTGTGAAAACTATAGATTTCCAATGCATGCTACTTAAGCTCTGAGGAGTGAAATAGATAAATTAGTAGGGCTTTACAGGAACAAATATCTACACTTCTAAAAGAAACTGAATCCCCAAGCAGCACCTAGGACTCACTGATTTACCATGATTTCATTGATGTGAAGAGGAAAGTAAAAATAGTTTGTTGTTCTTGTGCATTGTGTCCACTGGGCCTCGTTAGCAATGTTATTTTCATTAGTTCTACAATCCCCTGCACACAACATTTATTTAAGGCATAATTAACTGCCTAATTTTGCATGAAATAGTGACTCTAATTACAACAAAGTGGGTAAAATGCGAACAAAGCACAAAATGCTTGATGAGGTTAAAGTAAAATAATTTCTGTTTCTGGAATGAATGTGACCATATTACAAAATGGTTGTGCATTCTGAATCGGAATCCCATCTTTCTTTCTTTAACCACTACTACAACTGGTACCCAGGGCCGGTGGATGCTCTACGCCAGCGGTGTCCAATCTTATCTGGAAAGAGCTGGTGTGGGTGCAGGTTTTCGTTCCAACCAAGAATGAGCCTCAGCTGATTCCACCTGTTTAACCAGTTGATAAGAGCTTTAAATAGGTTCAGGTGAGACTCCTGCTTGGTTGGAACGAAACCCTGCATCCACACTGGTCCTCTCCGGATAAGATTGGACACGCCTGCTCTACGCAAACTGGGCAAGTGCCCTGGGCTCCAGACCAATAGGGGGCACCACACCATGATGAGCTTTGTAAAAATCAAGAGCAAGCATTGGAAAATCACTGGATGTGTACCCAATAGGATTGGCCTGTGCTTATTGTTAACTGTGTTGGTAACTGTGGCATCAGGAGAGAGGAGTTTTTTGCAGCTCAGACTTGTAAAGAGCTGCTATCAACAGCCGTTTGAATGGATCGGCCGAAATTTGAGTTGAGCATCCAATCTGTTCCAAATTGAGTTACTCAATTCAATTCGATTCAATTCAATTTTATTTGTATAGCGCTTTTAACAACAGAACATTGTCGCAAAGCAGCTTTACAATACATAATGTCCAATTAAAGGCTAATTAAGCATAAACATATCCATCAGTGCATATGTTTAAATATATGGAAATGCATAGTTATATGCCATAGTTACTCTAAGTCAATTGAAGAGTTCCCAGCAGTTAAAACAAGACAGGTTCTTTTTTAAATGGTAAGTCAAAGGTATTAATTCATTGCACCTGTCTTAAGTCAAAAATAGGGGTAAATGTTTGAAAAATGGGCTTTTTTCCCCTTAAAAGTTTAACATAAGGGACAGCATATTCCTGTTTTGTCCAGAGGCCTGGATTGTCTTCCCTGCTTCTACTATTACTACTGTTTATGTCCTGTACAACTGTTTATACCACAGTGGCATTATGTTTAAATCTGGTCAGAAGGTAATCGATTTTTTTTTTATAACATCAAAAAGTAATAAGGCTGCAAGGCGAATAATTTATATTAAAATTTATATGGAGGCACCCATTCTAATATGCTATAATTTCCGTTGTAAAAAACATAATATAAGCCTAATAGTACCGTGTTGTTACTTAAAACGTAATCATTGATTGTTCTGGCAGGAGACATTCATTTAACATTTTTGGATGACGTCTCCAGTGTCATGCTTGTAAACTGTCAGATGTAAAGCTGAGCTTTCAAAGGATTTTCTCTGTAACATCACAAGCTGCATTTTATTTCTGTTTTGTCTTTTATAATGTAAAGTCAGAACAGGAACAGGAACTTACTTCATGGCCATACCACACTATTAGGAATAATTATAAATGAACAAAAAGTATGACTTTGCATATGCATAAACAAACAAATAAATGAATATTGGGCATTTTCTGTGGTATAAGACAAATATAATACTTTGTAACATGCTGTTATTGGTAAATGATAAACTTGAGGTTGATATCACACCATCTGCCATTGATTATATTCTTTCTATGGCAAATCCAAAAGTGTCATATTCCTTTCATGATAAGTTTGTTTACCATTATGTTTTTTAATATTATAAACCACTTTCATTTTGCTGCATTCTTACTTTGTTTACTTTACATTCTTTACATCTCCAGTTAGCCAGTTCTCACTGTGTTTACCGAATCCAACTTTATCAGATCTAACCCCAATATCTAACATTCTGGTAATACCCACCATACCATACCCACCATACTCACCAACAAGTCACAAGTCCCTGTACGGTGACATCTTTGTATCAGTGCTGTACAAAACGCAGCAAGCCATGCTGGAATTAATTTTGACATTTCATTAAAAATGTATTCGCAACCAGCACAAATTTTCCCGCATAGACAGGAAAACAAACGCGGGCCTTTAGAAATGGTTTTGTCTCGTTAAAAGTATAAACATGCTTAAAGATCTAACAAAGCATATTTTTACCCAAATATCCCTATTTAACTATTGTTTTAAACTCTAATGACATTTTCCCTGTGTATTAATTTACCATTCTCATCAAGCAAAACGTGATTACCATTTAATGAGAGCAGTTTCAGGTCATTTATCTAATGAGGCCTTCATTATGGAAAGTTTTTACTCTGTTGGTCAGAAAGGGATGCTATCTAAACACACACACACACTTGTACAAGTGCATGGAATATTAAACGCTCTCCACTGTGCTGCTAATGCAAATGCAGGTGGATAAACAAAAGAGGTTTGCAAACTGATCTGAGATCTGAGGGTTCCACACTGAGAGACCTTCTGTTCCTGTTCATGAATTATGGAAAAATTAAATGGTAAAATTGCATACTTGGTTCCCAACTATGTTGAGAATCCTAATTGTTTTATATAGGAGTTAAAAACAATTTATCCAAAACATTAAAGACAGACAGAATAATACATACTTGCTACAACTGACTAGTTATGCAGATACTGTTATCTGTTGCCATTTTGCATAGATGTGTGATCATTATCCTTTAACATTTTCTTTCTTTCTTTCATTGTCTAGACATTTTTCGCCATCAATTAAATTGTTTTTATCCAATAGCTGAATGGGAGACAAGCATCAGCTTACACTTTTTCTTCTATTTTATGCACTTTTTTGTCCACGTAAGTTAATTTACTTGTATCACACTTTTTCTTATTTTCTTATCCCACTTACCAAATCCATACACATTTGTTTATCTACTATATCATTTCCTGTTTTGCATGTTAACGTTGTTTCTTAGTCTCCTTTGTGCTTTATTATTGGTATTTCAGGCTCAGTCTGCCCTGATTATAGATCATGATATAGTGCTTGGTCATGTTTACTGTTTCTGTGTGTGTTTGCCCAATCTGCTCGTTCTTTCGCACTGTGAAAGTGTGTGGGGGGTGGGGGGGCTAATAAAACACTCTGTACACACTTCCTACCACAAAAACGTTTCTTCCTAGATCTCTCTGTCCTTGATTGTTTACTCTCCTTAACGGCTCACCCACACATTCTCTGTTTGCTTTAAGTCAGTAACACAAGTCAACTTTGCAAAAGGCTTTGTCTGTAGTAGTTGCTCCAAATTTGAGTCATGTTTTACCAGAATAACATATCCACCATTATACTTTATAATACTGTATAAAAGTAGATTCTATAGTGTTGGCATGTAAAAGTAGATTCTATAGTGTTGGCATGTAAAAGTAGATTCTATAGTGTTGGCATGTAAAAGTAGCCCACATTCAATCCCGGTGCCACGCTCTTTGGAGGAGGCCATAGCCCCTTTATCTCCGTCTGTCGCCCCATGTGTAGGTGCATAGACGTGAACGGGGACCACTTTCAGCATCTGTTGTGACTTTTGTTTAAGTGAATTTGAAAAACAATTTATTTGCTCATTCAGCGTTCATTCCTCCTATCGCTGGAGGCGGGCTACTTTTTCGTGGCCCACCCTCTATGTCCTGCAACCTGTTATCATTATTGGTTAATATTGAGGTCAGCTTTTGCTGTTGTGTTGATGTTGCAATTTATACTCATTTTTTTATTATTATGAGTGTTAGAAACTGGAGGTGAGGCAGGATGCATGCGCAGATAGCCGGATATAAATATATAGATATAGATATTTATTAATAAGACAAACAAACAAGTTGAAATCGGCAGGCAAAAACGTAATCCAAAACGCAGACGGTAGGTCGGGCGATCGGGCATACGAGCAGGAGGAGGCGAGACAGAATTGAGAACAAAAACAGTCCAAAGTCAAAACCAGAAATCAAAACGAAACAGGCAAGGGCAAGACGGAAATCGAAAACGAGAAAACAAACCGGTAATGCACGAGATGGTAGACAGTATAACAAAGGCTTGGCAATAGCGTTCAAGAGGACAAGAGTAATGCTTCGCACCATTTGTGCGAATCAGCGAGTCTTAAATAGTCCACAGTTAATGAGCCACACCTGCGTCTCACTACAATCAGGTGACCTTGAACTTGGTTCACTGCGCGTGCGCCGTTGGCGCTTCTGTAGTGCGCTTCTAGCGCTAAGTGCACCGTCTTTCCAAGCGCCTGGAAATGGGTGCACATAAAAGGTTCTTCCAACTACCGCGGAAGCGCGTTCAATTCGGGTGGATTCCTGACAATGAGCTTTATCAATCAATAATATGTTTTGCTCAGGGTATCAGACACTCCAAAACACAATGATTAAAATGCTTACAGTGGCAGAACATTTATCCAGAGATATTCAGGGGTGGTTGGTATAAACCCCTCTCTGTCTTTTACAGATAAAAAGACATCAGTGTGAAGTTTCATGGAACCATCCACAACATCACTACCACTGGCTGTAAAAAAAAAAATCACTGGATAGAATTAAGAGGCAGGGCTGGGGCTGATTTCTGTCAAGCTCAGACCGTTGACTCATGCAGCCTTTCAGTGACAGTGTCCGGTGTTTACACAAAGTAAAATGCTCCCTCGATAAAAAATGGATTTGAATGAAAAATTATGAATGAAAAACATATATAAGACCGAACTAAAAACAGGAGACAGAACTGTAAGTTTACTGGGGGGTTTTTCTTGCTTAAAAAAAGTTGCAACGTTTTTGTTTACCATGTTTTCATGACCTGAACCCACTATGGCCTTATGGACATGAACTTAAAAACAGTTTTTAGAAACCCTGAATGCAGCTGCCTATCTGACTTTAAGTGCTTGTTGCCCTACATCATTCTTATTATGCCACTGATGATACAGATGACGTTGATGGTAATACAAAGGTGGTTTGGGTGCATACAAGGATTTAAGCAGCTTGATGCTGGACAATGGAAGAGTGTCCTGAAAATCATGACATCTGTCTCGAGTAGGTCAGTTTGTTTTTTTACACTGTAGTATTTTAGAAAAATGAACAGAGACATGCATCTGATGTCATTTACAACCAGATGGTACTCTGATCTGCAATAAAAGTGGGGTAAGTTCAAGTTATATGGTGAAAGAGAGGACAGGGAACTAAAGGATTTTTTAAAAAAAAATATATATATTTGGCTGGTTTTGAGTTTTTAAGGACCATTTTTGAACCTGAGATTATTTAAGTCCTACTGTAGTGTGTAATGATAACACTTTCTGGGTGCAACCCACTGAGAGAGGATAATCTATGGATAATAATCAAGTGAACTGGCACTGATAAAAGCTCAATGCAAACAGCTCAGTGTTAATCTCTGCACTCCTTACACAGTGTGTGTTTTGTGTCTTTTTTGCTCCAGCTGGGGGGCTTTTTTTTTTTTTTTTTTTTTTTAACAGTGACGTGATTTCGGAGGAACAAAGCTATGGGATCGTTGTGATTCTACAAACAATCCTTTTTTTTAACATGTCCTCTTTCTGATCTTTATGTAATTTTAACATCAATCACTCCCAGTTAAACACAGATCGTCACACTAAAATTACTCTTCCCAGACCAGCATTCACCTCTAAATTACATGCTTAGGGAGGAGTAACAAGCAGTCACAATTCCAAAGGGGAAAATGTTCATTGCAGCAGGATCCTAACAAGCTTGAAAATTTTTGTCAAAGCTAAAAACGCTCAAATCCAGGGTAGGAAAATTCATTATAAAGAAAACAAGGAAAAAGGAAACACTACATTAATGATTCTGTAATAAGTACAAACAACCCATATTTACTTAAAAAGCAATTTCCTAATATACTAAGAATATACGGTGGTTTAATTAACTAAGAAATCCTGTCACGCTGGGCTGCATCGGCAATGTTTTTGCAATGATCACTGAAAAAACACATTTATAAAAGGCAGTACTGTATTAGTAAAAATAAAACCGGTCTCAGACACTATTAAGCTCTTAGTAGCTACTATGAAATGTGAAATGGCTACAGTGCAGCTAACAAGAAGTAGTTACAACAGTGAGGAACATAAGCCTATAACTTACTCTATAAGGAATAAGAGCTTAATAACTTTCCTATTGACAAAATAAACAATTTAATAAAGAAGCCTTAAAGAGCTTACCTTTAGGGCATGGAATACTCAAAAGTCAAATAAAACACCGACGTTCCTTTCAGCTCTTGGATTAAGTTATATGTATGCCAAAAGAACTTCAGTCTTAAATACTGAAGCTCTAGCCAATGCACTGTTTGATTAAACTCCCACTTACAGGCAATAAAATCCATACAACATCATGGATAGTGTCATAAGCGCTGTCCATGCAATATTAATAAAGTCCAGGAAAAACTGAATAAATAAGACCTTGCGCGGTTTTTATCTTGCAGATCCCTAACTAAGGATTTGTTAAAACAGTCAGTGATTTTTTTGAATATCATTCACGCTTAAAGAAAGCATTGCTGCCAGCTGTCTGGTGGCAAATATTTGCTCTACACTGAGAGAGCAGCCTGGTAACTGGAGCAGTCTTATCGAATTTTCACCTACATCTAACTGAACAATATGTTCCTCTTTATCAAGAATCATAAGTGAGTGCAGCTGCATATTGAAATACCTGCATTCGTATGGTTGTCTCTGGCAGGTATAGGATGAGGCACAGTCGCAGTAAGAAGCAGCCATTACTCCAGCACTTTACGCATGGTCAGGCTTCTGTCAACAGATTATTCAGCTGGGCCAGACTAACTGGCAATAAAAGACTGACATGCCACTCCTGGGACTAGTGTCTCACACACATTTGTCAATATTGTTTTGTGGGCAGGAGGGGAGGGCTTTTGACAGTGGCTATCAATTGGTTCTTCCAGTCCAGCCTCTGGTTGGGAATCCACTCAGCAGGCTGTTAATCTGCCTCGTTTCGGTCCAAGTCATTCTGAGGCTGACCAACAGTAGGGTAATAAGCTTTAAACAACAGCAGTGATAAATTAGAGTCTGCTCTGATGGACGTACCAAGCTGCCAAAAAGTCTTGCCTTATGAGCTGGGCTAAGGCTATTGCACTACAATGTATGCTTGTCATTTTACAGATGTGCTCCGTGAGGTGTAATATCAAAGTGACAGAAAATAAAAAGATATTTTATATTCATTTTAAAATGAATACCACATCACATTAAATCTATTTTGAGGGTAAAAGACTACAGAAAAAAGTTGAAGACTCGCTACCCAGTTTAGACCTGTATGCTACCTAGTCCAGGTTGTAGATTGCTAATCATTTGAGTGATTTTAAACAGCTTTTATGATGGCTGTGGCCACGGCTGATTGATGTAATCAGAGCTTGCCTGCGAAAATGTTCCATTCGTTATGTGTGTTTGTGACAGAGCAATCAGATGTATGACCAGTTTATTGAAAAAATCATAAAAACAATACAAGACAAAACAAAAAAACCTTGATTGCCACATGAACATCGTGGCCCAGGTTCTAATCAGCTGTAAATGAGGCAGATTCCAATCCAGAGAAATAGCTAAAAATTTTCTGCTTGAAATTACTATCATTTGAGTTGAAACTCATAACCTTTCAATTACTAGTGTGGAACCATAACTAAGGAGCTACTGCTGTCTCAGTATACCATAATAATAAAATGACATGTCTAATATTGTGTTGCCCCCCTTGTGCTGCCAAAACAGCTCTGACCCTTTGACCAATGGACTCCACAAGACCTCTGAAGGGGTTATGTGATATCTGGCACTAAAACATTAGCAGCAGGTTCTTTAACTCCTGTAAGTTGCAAAAAAAAAAGTTGACTTGTTTGCCCAGCTCATCCCACAGATGATTGATAGGATTGAAATCTTGGGAACCTGGAGGCCAGGTTAACAACTTGAATTTTTTGTCATGTTTCTCAAACCATTCCTGAACCAGTTTTGCAGGGTGGCAAGTCGGACTATCCTGGTGAAAGAGACCACTGCCACTAGGGAACACTGTTGCCAAGGGTGGTGTTTTCTTGGACTGCAACAATGTTTAGTTAGGTGGTAATTTATTTTTAATTTTTTAATTTTAATATGGGTTAAAAATGACCGAGCTATACTAATGAATCGCATTTGGCTTAAAACAGCCTCGGCTGTAAGTTGGTCTATATCATGCGTGAGACCAAGGATGAGTTGATGATCTTCTGGAATCCAGGTTCAGGAGAATTCATTGCAATCATTTTATGATGGTATGAAAGCCAGATTATTGTGGTTAATTGTGGGCTGGTACTGAGCCATCACTCATTTGTTATCTGTGACAGAATTGCTCCAGGACACTGGCCCTGAGTACCACAACTTGGCATCAGAACATCCCGTCTAACAGGCTTTTACTCTAAATTCAATTCATGTAAATGGCATGATAGAACTTGGGAATACTTATTTTGGCAGATTGAACCTGGGTGCTCTCTCTCTCTCTGTCTCTCATGCATACACACACAAACACAAACACACACACACACACACACACACACACACACACACACACACACACACACACACACACACACACTTCATAATAATTTTAAGGCCATGCACAAATTTTCCTGACTGGGATATGAATAAAGTTGTAGTAAATGCCATTTAATGACTTAAACCAAGATAATTGAACAAACGTGTATATATGATTTCAGATGAATGTCTGTTCACTTTGTTAAATAAAATGTATTGAATGTGTTGAACACTAGAAAGACAGTGTATGGCAGGTGTCACAGAGAGCTAACCTTGGGACTCTGATGGAGATATGCCATTTATTCACATGCACTTCCTGATATAACTCCAAAACACTGGCCTGTCAACACTGGTATGGCTACAGGTTGGAAAGGTCACATGGAAAATTGTGCTTGCATACATGCTTTGGCTGTTTGTGTTCCACTGGAATGCTCCAAGGTCAAACACATCATGAGGTGGTAGGCCTTTATTTGAGGGAGCACAGCATGGATTTAGTGCTGATAATGATAAGTGATACATTTCTGGGTTATCTTGCAACATGGGAATTCAATACTGTGGACAAATTATTTATATTTGATCACGTCTTTGTAAATCTGACCCCTTTGGTTCCCCACTCTCAGCACACATTCTTATATATATATATATATATATATATATATATGGTCTTAACTTCCTGTTCTGGCTGTTCTCCTGCTCTTCCTGCTCCTGCATGGTCATATGTGTTTCATCCAACCTTTTTAAACTTACTGGACTGTTGCAATGATTCTAATAAAACCAGGACTATATTAAGACTACAACAGGCCCTAGGGCTATTATACTTAAGAGGAAAGTCCCTAAACCTACAGAGAAAATCTATAAAATGCATAAACACTGATGTGCAATCTGTTTTCAGCAAACTCCACACTGCACAAGCAACTCTAGGAATAGCTCTTAAGTCTGTAGTTATATCTGAGGCCATGAGTAATTTTGATATTAACTCCTCATTATGTACGTGTTAAGCAGCTGTGAATACAAATATTGAACATCTTTTCAGCGCAACCATAGGTGTGCCTTTACTGTGTGCCTTTACTCTGCTACAGCTGTATCCAGTAATGATTTATAATCACACTATCCAGTGTGACCCATAAGTCAATTCTATTCTATTCTATTTAGAAAGTGCTTGTAACAATAGACAATATCATAAAGGAGGTTGACAGAAATATATCAATTCCTGATATAAATAAAGTTTATAAATGTAGCCCTTAGGAGCAAGCCAGAGCCAATGATGGTAAGCAAAATCTTCCTGAGATAACATGGTGGGGGGCCTTGATGGGATCCATACACAAATGGGAAACTGTCTTCATCTGGATGACAACGGGTAGTGCGATTGTAAATAATTTCCCTTCTTTAACTGTATACTATATCATCAAGTGCAATTGTGTCAAGAGGAATATCTGAGCTTCTTAGCAAACTTGTGAATATGAGCATTTCTCAGTTCTTTATAGTTTTAAGTCGAAGTCTGTTTTGTTTAAGTTATCAAACTGTTCAATGATGGAGATGATGGGGATGAAGATGGGTTCCCTTTTTGGTCCAAGTACCTTTCTCATGTTGTTTCAGGAAATTTTCCTGGAATTGAACTAATACCACTGTTCTAAGCCACAATATCCATACCACATTATATTACATTTACAAATCTCTAAATCACTTTGGTGTATGATGCATGCAGGTGATAAATCTCAGCCTATTTAAAGGTCCTTTTGGATGTAAATAATACAAATTCCATGTCACACAGAAATATTGTTAATAAAATGTGCTACTTTGCTTATTCTCTGAGTATCCATGCTCAGTTCCTCAGTGCTGCTCTTCTTGTCTCAAGCACATAGAGGACATCAAAAGGCCACAGTAAACCAGGATGAAGAGCATAATGCCCTCAATTGTGAGAGATTTAGATTTCATGTAAGTGTAATCAGGCCTGCTTGTCCTCAGGTGCCACTTCAAATGCCCATTTTCACAATATGCACAACTGGGAGGGTGAACTGAAGAAATGGAGAGCTACATTCACATTACATGCCTTTCAATGTAGGTGTTTTTCTTGCACTGATCGGAGATTTCTACTTTGACAGCTCACACTTGTGTTCACGAGGGACTCATATCTGGTAGCAGACCTCTACTTTTCAATATCCTGTTCAGTAATGTCCCGGGCATGTTCCTCATACAGTCTGTTACTTACATAGTGAAAAAAAAAAATAACATCATGATGTCAGAGCATTGTGTGCACTAAATGCAAGCTGAAAGCTCATCTGCACGTTATTAGTGAAATAAGAATAAAAAAATAAATAACAAATAGATGCCTTCAGCTGTTGCTGCCACTTCTTTTTCAGGGGATGTGTGGATGTGCACATGCAGTAAAGTTATGGGGAAAAAAACAATAAAAACAAAGGAATTGTGATGGCAACGTTTCAGTATCTCATGTGCCTTAACCACTTATGTATGTCTGCCTGGGAAAAACCTTTATGTTATCAAATTGTGAAAAAAGCACACTTTGCTAGCAAGGTTTTAGGCATTTTTAGGCAAACTGACTGTGTTTCCTGCTGCATTTTTTTTTGTTTGTTTTTTGTTTTTTGTTTGTTTTAGCCTGGCTCCCTACAGAGAATGATCTTTGCAGGCAAAAAGCTGACGTAGGATAAGAAAATAACCTAAACTTATTAAAGTAGAAAAGTCAGAAGATATTGTTGGCAGAAAACCTGTAATGTGCATATGAAGAAACCTTTTGTCCTGCACAAATCTGCCTTCTGTCATGTCTTAAACAAAAAATAAGCAAAAAAACAAAAGTCATAATAGGGAACGACTGGCCTTACTCTAGGATCAGCATGGGATGAGAAACACATAGCATGAGGTGTAATGGAATTGCTTGATATAGTTGAGCAGAAACTGAACTGGACAGGTCTCAAATCCAACAGGATCTAACTGTATAGCCATGGATAAAGTGGAGATCCAGGATAAATAGCTGCCATTCCTACAATTACCAGAAGAGTCCAACACAGTTCACTAGTCTTTACAGGGCTCTGAAACAGTATATGTTATCTAATACACTCAGAGATTAAATAATGCTCGTCATTTAGAGCTCAACAGTCTGCCTGGTGTTTTAAGGTGGTAATGGGATGTCACTGTGCTTCACATTGGCAGGATTCACTGTGTAATGGGGCTAAAATTAGAAGCAACCAGAAGTGCTGGGAGGGTGGGCTCCTGCTGATCAACTTGAAGGTCAGAAATCATAGCTGGAACGGGACTAAAGGTCAGGGCAGACAGGCAATATAAGAAAGCCCTGTAGATATACATGTGAATAGATATGTACTTAGAGATACACACACACACACACACACACACACACACACACACACACACACACACACACACACACACACACACACACACACCTTTAAACCTGAACTCCTTTTAAATCTCCCTAACTAAACAATAAAATGACATGAGTGAAATGAGTGTACTGTATTAGTCAATCCTGGCTGTACTGAATATTACCCAAAGTCAAAAATGAAACAGTTAGCATCCAATATGCTGTGAAATATGATAAATAGAGACATAAAAGTACAATTTATTAAATAGAGCGTAAAGACTGTCTCAGGGCTAGATTTTTTTTTTTTCAGACGAAGTTTATTCAAACATTCGCACCGACCCAGCACACATGAATGCCTAACTACAAAAGCAATTACAAGCTTCAGCGGTTTAAAAAAATGCAAAGAAAAAAGCCAGTAAAATACAAAATCTGATAATGAAATGCAATGAATGTAAAAAATAATGTTTCTTTCATAAAGCTTTGCAACCCATGATGGTAACAACGTACATAAGTTTGAATTACATGTAATCCTGGAAAAAAAATTAAATAATAAACATCATCCTGTGCTATCGTGCTACAGTTTCCCAGAAAAGATTTTTCCATTCTTTGTGGACTTACAAAACAATAAATTGAGTGCTTTGCATTATTTAGTAAATGAAATATCAGCATCGCTACCATGTCATTCTAAAGTCACAAGATCCGCCTCAAGCTTTCGAATAGTCTAATAGGGCAAATACTTGTGACATACAAGGCACATTTCTGGACCCTTTTTTTTTTTTGTTATTAATTTTCTGTTTCAGTTCTTCCATGCCAAGGAACTTTGTCCTACCTCCAAGTGTCAGCAGCAGTTTAGCCGTTTCTGCAGATTGTGTATTAGTTTAACCAGTTTCTGAGAGTCACTGTTAGCCACTTGGTTGTGCTAATGCTGGGTGTAACCTGCATGCTGAAAACATTTCACATAGCATGTAGTGAAATAGGAGTGACAAGCACAATGGACTCACTCCCAGACTTAAAATAAGACCGCTACTGTGAGTGTATGCACGTGTCATGCGTTTGTGGGGGCAAAATCCTTGAAGCCATTGGGTTAAATGTGTGCATACAGTATGTGATTGTTCTTATTTTATTTTATTGTATTTATTTATTTTATTTCAGGGTATTATGACATTTATAGGCGTGTTGTGTGACACATCCTGTCGGCATATCAGCATATCTACATACCAAACCATGATTAGGCTTACTGACTCTAACTTAGTCTTTTTACTTGCAAAATAACTCGGTTGCTATCTAGGCAAATAACCTTCTTACCCACTCACTGACTTTTGGTGGACATAGGCCACTAGACAGAGTCAGAGTTGTGCCAGATTTTTTTTAGTACCTGATTTAAAGGTGCTGTATGGAGTGTTAATTTTTGTTTTGTTTTCATAGCTCCTTGGTCTTCATGATGCTGTTTGTTCATGTATGTTCTCTAACAATCTCTGGGATATTTCGGGAAAATGTGTATTTTATTCTGAGATCACGTGATCCCAAAGTTAATTTAGAGGTTTCCCACTAACGTGAGTGAATACTTTAACATTCTAATCCATTTTGTATGAATTAATGATACACTGTATAGCCAAAAGTTTTTGAACATCTTACCAGCATATATATATATATATATATATATATGTGGGTCTTACCAGAAATTTTAAAGCACACAGTAGTATAGAATGTCTTTGTATGCTTTGTATTTCAATTTCTCTTCACTGGAACTAAAGCTGCCCAAACTAGCATGACAGTGCCCCTGTGCATAAAGCCAGCTCCATAAAGGCATCATTTGCAAAGGTTGGTGTGGAAGAACTCGAGTGCTTTGAGCCCTGACATGAACATTACTGAGCACTTTTGGGATGAACTGGAACATCGAGGGGGCCCTAGGCCCCCTTGACATCTGTCCCTAACTTCATCATGAATTCCCATAGAAACTCTCCAAAATCTAGTGTAAAACCTTCCCAGAAATGTGGGGGCTGTTATAACAGCAAAAGGGGAGCTATATATTGAGTGGAATGTTCAACAAGCACATATGAATGTGACTGGTTAGGTGTCCACATACTTTTGGCCATACTGCATATACCATCCCAGTTAAGTCCATTTCGGTTCCAGCTCACACTACAAAATATTAAATGGTTTAAAGAGCTGAATAATTATGCAAGGCAATGAGCATTTACGTTTGTTTTTATTTTGCTCAACAACAGAAACCTAATGATAAAAAAGCTAGTTTCATGCAAGAAATGAATGGAAGGAATGGTCTAAAATTTCTCTTCAAAATTGTGCAAGGCTGATCAGGAAATGTCTGGTGGATAGCTACAGATGGAGGTATTACCAGTTATTAAGTACAAAGATCCACATCCTTTTGCCAGACTTGAATGATGATTAACCAGATTTTAAGTAATCAATTATAATGAACTCAGAAATGACTGATACTCAAATTCAAGTTGCTCATGAGTTCCTGTGCACTATTTATAATCAGACTATCTGGTGTCACCCATATGAGGATGGGTTCCCTTGTATCTATCTATCTATCTATCTATCTATCTATCTATCTATCTATCTATCTATATCTATA
>JAQMCW010000007.1:6062355-6079053 GCA_030068335.1 Chrysichthys cranchii
TATTTGTCCAATTACTTTTGAGCCCCTGAAATGAGGAGTGTTTGTATAAAAATAGCTACAATTCCTACATGTTTAATTGTATATTTTTGTTCAACCCCTTGAATTAAACCTTAAAGTCTGCACTTCAATTCTGTTGTAGTTGTTTAATTTCAAATCCAATGTGGTAGCATGCAGAGCCCAAATCATGAAGATTGTGTCACTGTCCAAATATTTTTGGGCCTGACTGTAGATAGATAGATAGATAGATAGATAGATAGATAGATAGATAGATAGATAGATAGATATTTTTTTCTTTTTTTTCAAGTGCTTCTGTTTAATGCCAGTGGTCTAGATGCAGTTGAAAATTGCAGTCTCAGAAACTTCTCAAGAAAAATCTCTCCATGATTTGAATGCACACAAGTAATTTTAAAAATCTGAAAGGACACGTCAGAGAATCAGCTTAAGTAGCTGCATAACCCAAATCTGAATACAGAGAACTTTCTCTACATCCCTTTTAGGATGTATGTTTGTCATGATATTTTACTTGTCCGTTTTTATTTACTTGTCTCTAATTCTGTATTTGTTCGTCCAATAAGATTAGGTTAATACGTTTGGTTCAAATTTGGTGCCTTGTGAAAATATTCTGTGTGAGAAAAGAAAAATTAACAGCAGGCTGATTAAAATAAAGCATGGGTTTTGCGAAATGTTCTTGCCTTACAGATTTTTAGAGCGGTAATTTTATATTTTGTTATGTTGTGTGTTTAGAAGTTCATTTATCACAGTTAATTGGGAACTGAAACAGAATTGCATTGGCTAAGTCAAATATGCGGCATATGTTCGACAGCTGTGCGGAAGACATGAGAATAGCAGAGGGTGGGCGAAATATAATTTTAGTGTGACCCACAGCAGTCATACCCACATTATAGGGTCTAAGGGTAGAAAAAAGTGAGAACTTGATGAAGGAGTGAGTTTTCACACCCTCTAACTGTCCCTTCTCATTATCAGAGCTCGTGTTTCACAAGTTGTCCACAAGCACGAGCTGGGAAGAGAAACGTGAGAAGGGGTACCACTCACTTAGCTTTCCATTACAACAGTATGCATAGCACAGGAATGCTTTAGATGAGAAACTAGATAGGCTAGACGCTCTAATGCAGCGAGGAGAGTTGCATTTAGCTCCCGATGGATGCTGCAGACAATGCTAGCCCATGTGTCCCGTGCTGTGAACCTGAAAATGCTGAGTGACTTCTAGAAACATCACTGTTGACTGGGCTAACATGGAGGGAGAGGGGTGAAAGAGATGAGGGGAATTTATATAAAGGAACTATTACAAAATGTTATACTGCCCACCCTTCTCCTGTCGAGGGTTATATTTAGAGTAATTAAGACCCATGTCTTTAGGAAAAATACATGCAGGAGGAGCTTGAGGACAGGCAGAAAGAGAGACGGTGGGGGATGGGAGGAAGCAGTGAAGCAGATCCAGTTGGTTGTGTAATCCATTAACGCTGCAGCTAAAAATGGCTGGTAAAAAAAAAAAAAAGGAGCATTAAAAGTCCTCCCATTTCAGCGTAAGTGCACAGCACAGGGAACAGCAAGCTGTGTGTTTTCATGTCGGTCACTGGAACTTGGTTTATGAGTGCGTGTGTAGTACGCGCACACGAAAAATCCCCAGCAACAAAAATTGATGTTAAACATGGCGAAGAACAAGTTACAGAGCTAAATTCAGTCCCATCATAGAGGAGGTAAAATGGCTTGGGAGTATTGTTCAGCATTTAAAAGATTAAATGTTGACATTTTTAAAAATTTACGTGTAACCTGATATGGATATTATTTATTAGAACACATTGCAATACATAGTCCAACGTGTTAGGCATAACTGTGGAGCCAAAATTCGAACATAATGAAAGTACACTTTGCATTTCCACTGGTCATTAAGAAATTGTTATTGTTGTTTTTAATACAGAAAGTGTCTTTTAATACTTCTGGATATTTGTGGCTTTATGTCGCAGGGTCATTTGGAACGTTCAGATTTTCATGGAAATGTGGAATAAGGATGTGTTTCCAAGGCGATTACTGTAGGTCTTATCTGAATTCTGTCCAGTTTTTGCTACTGCCCTATATACTGCTCATTTTAGAACAGTCCCTGTAGTAAATGGTGAACATGTAAGTAAGGGAGACATTTCAATTGTCACAAAAATCTTTACAAATAATGTCGAGTCGGTAATACACTTTCAGGCAAGGCAGAAATCCATAGGCAGAGTAAAAGTATAAAGGGCATAATCCAAAGACACATATAAAGTAATATGGCTCAGATTTGAATAAAAATTAAGAAAGAAAGAATTAAGCAAACTACAGAAGAGCGGAAAATGAGTGCATCATGTTTTCTTCTGGATCCAAGAACCTTAATAGCTAAAGCTCAGTATGTCAGTTGCTTGTAAGCGTTTTTTTTTATTTTTTTTATTTAAAAAAATTAAAAAATAATAAAAAAATTTATTAAACCAAGAAATTTGCTAATAGCGCCCCAGACGCCAGTCAGCACAAAGCTTCTATTATGCAGTATAAAAATGTAAATAAAACGTTAGAATTTAAAAAATTCTGTGCCCTTGAGCTTTAAATTGAGCAATTAAATAAGAAAATACGTTTTTTATTATTAAGGACACATGTGTTCAGGGCTGAAAATTGTTTTCCCAACTTAGCTGTGGTGTAGAAAACCTATCGTTGATTCACCTAAATATGGTCTGGTGTTTTCTTCAACGTGATTCTGAATACAGTCTGCACCATGTGTAAAATATGTGAATTAGGTCTGGATATTACACAATATGATTGGTTCAGTTGTCCTAGTTCCGATTTTACAGTGTTTTAATGTACGTTAGTATTATAATATCAATAATATTCATCTTAGGCCTAATGATATAAACCCACAAATTTCTACAGCTGGCGTGAGGATATTACAGTGAGTTCACCTTAATGGTGTGAATGCTTCAAATCAAATCAAATCAAACTTTATTTATACAGCACATTTAAACAACCGAAGCTGACTAAAGTGCTTCACAACATAAGACAAACCAAGACTAATTCTTTAAAAATAGCAATTAAATCCATAAAACTTCAACATTTAAAACTCAATAGAAATCCAGTTAAATGAAATGAAAGGTCGCATAGTGCCTTTAAGTGTCGAATGCAATCTGAAACAGATAGGTCTTAAGTTTTGATTTGAACACCGGCAGATCGGTGAGGCTATGAAGCTCTAGGGGCAGCTCATTCCAGAGTATCGGACCGGCCACCGCAAAAGAGCGATCCCCCCAGGACTTTCACCTCGTCCACGGGACCTCTAACAGATGCTGCCCAGCAGAACGCAGGGCTCTGTTTGGTTGATGAAATTTAAATTGAATTTATTATTCCTGGAATGCTTCCACAGAGAGTTTCATCCGAACTTCACGTTTCATGGCTCAAAATCTTCTAAATGAAAAAGGTACTGTACATCATTCACAGATTCGTCTGCTTAATGTGCCCTCTGGACTCTTTTCTGTACAAGCACCCATGTCTTGGAATTGTTCCCCAGCCTGTCCCCCCAAACTGGCCTGGAATCAATCCTGAATGTGAACTAGGCATTAGAATTAGTCCCTGAATACTGAGGTGCAGGCACCATAATGGCTCTGGAAGCAGAACCACCATGATTTTGTACCAATAGAATATCAACTGGTTTAAGCAAACATGAAACATGGAAAAATTAATATAGCGAGCTTTACCATTATAGATTAGCTGTACCATTCTTGGAATCAGGGCATCAGGTAAATGAAAAGTAAATGAACCCAATGAAATAAAACAAAACAAAATGAAACAATAATCATAATAATAAAACAAAATAATGGGGATTAAAGTGTTGTGAATTTTCACTCACTCACTCACTCACTTCTGCCACTTAATCCTGTTCAAGGTTCTGGGGATTAGCAATTTTGACATATTAAAAATGTCTGTGCTCGGTAAGAATGAAGAAAGGGTGTTCTACACCTTCAAACCAATGAATCTATTCTTTTAAAGCAAACTTAATTTGTAATGTCTGGCTTCTTACATCCTACATCCTGTCCTTTGGGTGACTTTGCATGAGTAGAAAATACGTGGGTAGAGCTTCATTGGAGTACTGTGCCATTGTGACTAGTTAACTTAATGAAAGAAGCATTTACATCTATGACAGAAGGCAAGGATGGACTGGGATGTTTTAGGATAAGGAAACGGGCATAGCACTCTCTTTTCCCTCGCTGTGCTTTGAATCTCATCACACTGTAGGGTTCAAAGTTTTGCTTTAAAGAAAAAAGTTAGGGCCTCATCAGTTAAACAATCTGGGAATGAATCAGCAAAACCAGAAATCTCTGTAGTTCTTAACCAGCATGCTACTGCCATTAGTTTAACTGCTTTTATTTGAGAAACCCAGAAGTCTCTGTAGGGCTTTTACTGTGCCAAGTCTAAGCTGGCATGTCACTGCTATTACTTTAACTTCATCCATTTAAATCCCTCCGAAGACGACAGCAGAGAAATATGATCGTTTCTTTAGGAATTTTAAAATATAAGTGGTTACCTAGCAGACATGTCAGCATTTAACAACATATCAGAGGAGTTCCTTAATGGGAATGGAAATTATAATGTCTTTATTTAAGATAGTCCACCAGTTTAGCATAACACTTTCTTTTACACAACAGTCGAGACATTTTGGCAGGCCATATGACATCATCTGATATTTAGAGTATCCTGGGATTGCGATGAATGCCATTTTATATTCAAGTCCTTCTTGTGCATGGATTAGGCTTTAGGCACTGCACAAATCTACTTTTGTGATTATATAAGTTTTCTGTAAAGCTTATTTTGACAATGTCAAATTGTTAATAGCGTTATACAAATAAAATAGAGCTGAGTGGAACTGACTTGAACATCTTGTCCTCTTTAGTGGTCGGCACTAGAGGCAATGGCTACCAATAGAATTAGAGTTACGGCATTCAGACGCCTGTAACTGATACATAGTCAGAGATTCCCGTAGTTTCTCTCTATGATTAAGAATGCGGGTGGGTGAATTAAAATAAGTATATTCTTCATCGCCTTCTGTTCAGAGTGTAAAACGTCATATGCCCGGGGGTGATGCCCAGTGTAAAAAGTTGTGCAGTGCTGTAAGACATTTGTACATCTAGTGAGTTTCTGAGGAAACAGACACTATGCACTTTCTGTTCTTAATCAGTGTTGTTATGTACGGTACACTAACTTGGGAAACCCCAGTGTTGACCTGAGAGCTGTCATGTTTCTCAGGGATATTCTGAGTTTTGCAAGAAGATTATGAGGAGTAGTTGTCTCGATTCGTGTGAAAGGTGTTTGTGCAGCGCCCACTCACATCATCAGACCTGCTCTAATTAACGCTGACAGGCTGCAGAGATCCTCTTGTTTGGCACGGGTTACCAGGACTTGACCCATGTGGAAATCAATTACTGAAGGGCTTATAGCTCTGCTAAAATCGCAGAAAATATATTCTTCTGGAACGCATGAGAGAAATGAAATGTGAGAAACAAAAGCAAAAAAGTTCAAAAGTACTTTCAGAAATCAATAACAAACTGTTAGGTAAACAAGCAAGGAGAAATTCAGAGACAAAGTACAGACAAAGGTCTTAATACCAATATAATCCAGAGTTTGGTGATAGAAGAAACAGGACATTGTAGATCATTTACTGTATAAGAGATTGGCATATAAACGTGCTGAAACTACTGAATTTTACCAGAACCTGATTACCGGTAAGTACTGTGAAACGTACTGGTCTGAAAACCGTGACAATGAATAGATAACTGCTCATGTGGTGTATAATTTCAACATGTATGTTGAAATTTAAAACGACTTTAAGCTACCCCGTAACTTGTCTGTATTGGAATTTAATGATACTATACATTTGATGATATCCATAGATCAGTTCACCTCATATATCATTTCATGAGCTATAAATGCAGTGGCTACGTGTACAGGCTGAGATGGCACGCATTTACAAATACGCAGTTTGCTGAGCAATATGTCTTTATTCCAAACCAAAATACACTTCAAGAGTCTGTGGTGAACAGTTTACTCTTTCGGTAATTTGTCTCAGTAAAGCAGAAGAGCTTGGGATTTACCACTCATCTTAAGCTTAAAAAATGACTCTCCTCTTTCCTCTCACTTGCCATAAAGTGGATAAGCATGCAATATGTCATTTTTAATATTGTACACACACATACATACTTTAAACAATATAATTTAACACGATTAAACATTGTATAAAATGTGATGGCAATATACTGTAGGCCTATAGAGTTAGCAATCTATATAAGTAGGCTACTGTAACCAGTTAGCTAGGTCGTGTCCTGTAATAAGCATGTTGCATCTAAGAATACATTAGGTTAATAGGTATATTAATTTGCTTTTGAAACATTATATGACTAATTGACATTTACTGGAAGAGTCTGCAGGAAATTAATTTAAATGAATTGCTCCTTATATCTAGCTGGACTGTTTTCTGTGTTGCCTGAAGAGCATGCATACACCATGCCAGTTTGCCTGTTCTGCCCAGGGCGTTGTTGGCTGCAGAGCAGGTCTTCAGATGTCTGAATCAGTACAGCAGGAACTCGGTCAACACACCTGACTGATTACAGAGGCCAAGGTAAGCATGTCCGTGCTTTTTCGAAAGGGTTTACAGAAAAAGACAGGGACTTTTTCATTTAGTGCTCTTGTTAACCGCGCTATAAATATTACCGGTGTACCCTTTCTCTCACCATAAGCCTGATATTGAAGCATGTTTTACATGAAGTTCTCTGATATTTTTGTTATAGTAGCGTTTTATCAACTGCACTGATTATGCAATATCTTGTGGTATGATATGTCATTTCTCATCTGTGTTTTTGTTTGCAGAATACGCTTTTGAAGAATTGTAGAGTTTTCGGTTTATCAATCCTTCATGCCTCCTTCAGTATTTCTTGTTTAAACATGCATTCACACTGTTTGTATAACATCATAACTTGCACGATGGATTTATTTTTTGTACTTATGAATGTACTTATGAAGCCTCTTCAGTCCTTGGCATTGGTCCATGATCTTCCTGGAAATGTTGTGGGAGTTCCGTAACTAGTAAGCATTGCAGCACACAGGCTCAATCCATGAGCGCTCTATAATACATCCCCAGGATGTACGTATTTTAGAGCACCATTAAATGGAGAGACTATGTAAAAAAAAAAATGGCTGTAATTGCAAAATGGTTAATGCAGTATTTTTGGTAAACACCTTGAATTAAAGCTGAAAGTCTACACTTTAGTCACATCATGATTGCTTCATTTCAAATCCACTGTGGTGGTGTACATTGTGTCCCTGTCCAAATATGTTTGGATGGGACTGTATATGTTTCAGGATTTAAAATTTTAAATATATTGCTCTGGAAGACAGTTTGTGTCTCAGCATGAATGTCTTTTTTTAGAAGCAAGGGCACATTTATGTATTTTACCCTTTAAACAAACAATTTCCTCACCTGACCATTACAATCAAGATTATTACAGCCAACTAATTTTTAACTTTTAACTTTTAACTATGCTTAATGATTTATTATCATTTTCTTATTATGAATGTCTTATCTATTGTATTCTTACTGTCTTGCTGGTGCAAAATGTACTCAGGTAAGCAATATTTTCACATTGTTTTCTGTACCTGCTCCTGGGGACTTACAGCATTGTACATTTCAGGTGCAACACACTGGATATAATTCATCAGGTCTTCAAAAGGATTCGATAAGATGGATTGATTTGTCATCGAAGACATCATAATTTCAGTAAATCTACGCATTACTTGTGCAACCAGTGGGGGGGTGGGGGTTTAAAAAAAAGCTAAATTATAAAGTTTATTTAAGGAAAAAAGTCACAAACTACTGCTGTATTGTACAAACCTTTTAATTTGATGACACAAAAAAAACCATTTCACTTTTATGACTAGATATTATGAATCATACTGGCTAGATTTTCCAGTACTAAGATGACTTAGTTATCAAATCTCTCTAGCTAGTTATTAGACCAGCATGAATTCAAAATGTTACAAAAAATAGTACTACATATACTTTTTTCATGGTTCCTTTATTAAGTGCCAAACCTTTTTGGTTTCCGACATGTAAAGTTGGACTGGTTCATTCTGTAGCCATGACAACACCCTGAGCAACTCACAAAATAAGATGTCTGAGAATTTTTGTTAAAATTGAATGAAAACTACTGAAAGAAATCACTGTGTTCTTGGCAGCTACACCAGCCTCAGCAGGAGCTCCACTGATAATGTGATAAGAACATCTTATATCTTTTATATTGCACTTATATCACGGACAGTGTGGATTAATTTCCCATAAGAAAACATGGTGTTAATCGTAGTCCCAACTGTAACATAAATGATAGGTTATCAAGCTAATAATAAACATACTTTAAAAAGTCATTTATCAAAGAAAATCTAAAAAAAAATTCATTAAGATGTCTGTGAGTTTATTCATGTAAGATGCCTCAAATGTCAGCATTTTTTAACAGTTGGTAAGATTTCTGCCACCGGAGAGATTTTTTTTTGTCTTATGAACTTCAAGAGAGTCAGAGCTTGAACATGTCAGAGGCTAGTAATAGGACCAACTGTTGTTGCACATATACTATAATGTAACAAGTCTTTTATTCGTCTTCTTAATCGTGCCGCTTAATCCTGTTCAGGGTCGCGGGGGGAAGCTGGCACCAATCCCAGCTGACATCGGGCGAGAGGCGGGACACACCCAGGGTGGGTCACCAATCCACTGCAGGGCGACTCACAGAAACAGACAACCATTCACACTCACATTCACACCTACGGGCAATTTATAGTCGCCAATTAGCCTAATCCCCTCTGTGTATGTCTTTGGACTGTGAGAGGAAACCAGAGTACCCAGAGGGAACCCACGCAAACACAGGGAGAACATGCAGACTCCACACAGAAAGGCACCTGTGCCGAACCCGGGGCTCAAACCCAGGACCTTCTCGCTGTGAGGCGACAACGCTAACCACTCAGCCACCGTGCCGCCCAATGTAACTATAAACACTTGAAAGGTGTGATGTGTCTTTCATAATCAATCTTTAAAATATTGGTAAGTAGCTCTAATGTAAGCAGAATAGCACATTTTGGGTTGCACTGTTACATGAACTTAATCCACTTTAGGGTGGCAATGTTACCACAACCCGTTGTATTTTATTCCTTATATAACAGTGTTCTATAATGATACCTTTGTATGGTGTATGGACACTTTGGATCACAAAAGCACAAGTAAAACTTGTGAAATCCTTTACACCTGGTCATCACTGTGTGTCTGATTCCATTTGACTTTCAACTTGGGATAATATTGGGCATAATATTGGGTCGGTCCTTAAAATGGATCGATCGTTCCCTAACAGGCACCAGTTCCAGCACTATCACTGCCATTTTTCCTGCTGGGTATCAGAGGCAGGATTTACTGCTATGATTCACGCCTGAATCACATAATAGATATGTGATTCAGTTTGAACCCACGAACATCAATATCAAATGTAGCATAAAGCAGGTTTTTTTTTTTTCCCTGTGCATCAAAGAAGGAGAGGGAGCACAAAGTGTCTTAGAGAGTCAGGGAGAGAGAGAGAGAGAGAGTGAGAGAGAGAGAGAGAGAGAGAGAGAGAGAGAGAGAGAGAGAGAAAGTCATCTCGACTTGGCAAGAAATCAGCTACATTGTAATTAGAGATTAAAGCCTATAAATTTACCCTGTTATCTGCACCCAAGTTTTACCTTTTTTCTTGCTCTAAAAATAACCACGCTGAGAACACTTTGAATCTGCTGCTGACTTCACTGTCCGCTGGTCTGCCTTTTTCTGTCTCGCTCTTTGTTGTCTGTCCATCTATCTTTAATTTTGTTGTGCATTTCAAATGAAAAAAAAAACAAAAACAAAAACCAACAACCATAAAGTAGAGTAAAGAAACCTCTAGACATATGAGAATCCTCCATAGCAATGACATTTCTAGAGCATTCTGGATTTATAATATTTCCGTCTGGTCTTGTGTCCCTGCACATTACAACCATTACCTAACAACTGCCACCCCCTAATCCTCCAAAAATAAGTGGATATATTCTCTCACACACACACACACACACACACACACATTTTATTACATCCTGTAATAAATGAACTTATATAGCTTCTCAAAAAGATGAGGCAATTTATCCAGGTATATTGCAGATGTGCACATGAGGAAGCATAATCCTCTAATGAGCACTAATGAGAGCTCTGGACTCTTAAAGTCACTCCTGTCACGGTGCATTCACTGCTGGTGGTCTAAGAGGGGGTGGATAGAACTGTTATACCATGGCAAATCCTCTGTCTGATGTAGAAAATGCCTAAAGAATGAAATTACACAGCCTAACCCTCGCACACACCTCCAAGTGTTCAGCTAATTTTCCATCTTGAAGGTCAAGGCCATTTTTACACTTGCCCAGGAGCTTCCAGTTGAACAATTTGAATGTGAATATGGATCACTGGGACACTTCAAAGATATTAGGGCAATATTATTCCAGTTGCCATCAGTAATAGTGTCAAAATGATCCTAATTATATTTGCGATTTGGTACAAGTAAGACTATAATCACAACAATCACCCTCTGCTTATTAAGGCAAATTTATATTTCCATCCATTGCTGTCTCCTCTGTTCATAATGATCCTTTATTAGAAGTATTTCTGCTACAGGAGTAACTCTCAGAGCTTAATGTATGATTCATGCAGACTCTGTCTCCAGTCTAACGTGCCTCTAATGACCCTCTGCAATTACTAAAATCTATCATGGCCCACAGAACAGACTTTATATAGCTCGCTGCTTTCTGAGAGCACATACTGAGTTTAACTGATAATGTATCCACAGTAGAATTGTTTTCCAAAGCTTGTGTCCCGGCTTTCTTAAAACATCCTTGGAATACTTAATTAAGTGTATACTTAATTACTACACCATAACTGAAAGTCATTAGGTGATAGCGTGTCCTGCACTTTCCACCTTTCTTTCTTTCTTTCTTTCTTTCTTTCTTTCTTTCTTTCTTTCTTTCTTTCTCATGGCTTCCTCCATATTATGCGCATTATGTTACACTTATTGATCTGTGCATTTGGCATTAATTTCCTCCCTAACTCCCTGCCAGTGGTGCTTGGGAATGCAGTTACCACAGCAAAGTCACCTCTGGCCATTGCTCAAATATAGCTTGTGCTTTATGAATGTGATTCCCTACTGCAGAGAACATTCTTATATTAGTTTGGTGTTAATTTGTTTGTTGTTTGCTTGTTTGTTCATTTGTGAATGACAAAACACACATTAGCCTTTTGATTATTAGTATTAGTAGTATTAGTATTAGCCTACAATCATTATCATTCCTTAGGGCCAATATTATGATTGTCTCCAAGTCCGCCATACTAGATTAGCCCTGTCTTGTTTTATTACCACTGTACCGGTAAAAATAACACATTTATCCAAATTTTTATCCAAAGTGAACTGATGAGCTCAAGGCTGGACCTCAGAAAAAAAACACTGAGGGATTTTTTTTCCTTTTATGTTTAAAGCATTAAAATCTTCTGCATATACTAACCAAGTTGAAAGCAAAGACACCAAACATGAACACAGCCTTTATTATACTTTGTATTAATATCCAACTTGTTTAATACCATGCCCTTGAGGCTATTATTCTTTTTTTGTTGTTGTTGTGGCTGGCCATACTCTAGGCTTGTTGGGCTGTTTCTTTGTTTTGAAAATGATTTGGTTATTGACTTTGCCTATCGCAGGAATTACATTTGGCATTTCGTATTCATGAAATATTTTTACTAGTAAATTTCATGTGCTGCTCTTGGATTCACCTTCCTAAGTTAAATTGTTCAGTGTCGTAAATCATGACATTTTTTTTAACCTTTGTGGATGAATAAAGCCATAAAGTATTTTATGTTCACAACTATCTTATCCAATAAATAAATGAATAGGACTATGTCTCAGTTAGAAATAAAATGGGTGAATGACATTTCAGGATCCTCTTCAACACGGTGTGTGTTTTGGCCTGTCATGTCCATGAGTTACCCTGGCTGACCTTGTGGCAGTGGGTATTGGAACGTATGATGATGGATATCATGTTTATCTTAATGGAGGGGTGAAATAGATGTACTGGCGGAGCTTGGTGGTAGAGGAGGAATACTAGTGCTGGGGGTCTGGCCCATTGGGTGTAGTAATCATTTAACTCAACAAAAGGGGTCATTGTCTGGCCTCACTAGTCTGCCTGTCCTCTGGTCTAGGCTGGATGAAAATCCCTCTGGACCGAAGAGAAAAACTGTCTAAAAAGCAAGATGTTGTTAATGACAGAGCTACTACAAAGCAGGGTAAAACACCACTAAATGAGGCATATCTGCTGGATTTACACTATATGGCTAAAGGTTTGTGGACACCTGACCATAAGACTCATGCATCCTTTTTGAACATCCCATTCCAGTTCATCCCAAAGATGCACAGTGGGGTTGGGTTGAGGCTCTGTGCAGGCCACTTTACTTCTTCCATGCCAAACTTTAATTGCACAGGGGCATTGTCATGCTGGAACATGTCTGGCCCACTTAGTTCCACCGAAGGCAAATTGTAATGATACAGTATTCAAAGACATTTAAGACAACTGTCTTCTTTCAACTTCGCATGAACAGTTTAGGAAAAAAACACATATATACACATATGGGAGTTAGAATCAGGTTTGATGTCCCAAACCTTTGGGCATATTGTGTATCTTGGGCTTTGGATTCAAACGCATTGGTGCAATACAATATATGTGACCCCCTCACATCAAATCAGGTATTAAGTCTCATTTAGGTTCATTTGAGTTTTCAACTAGGTTTTTTTTTTCTCCTCGTATTTTCAAATTCCTGGTTCAGTTAACTCCATTTTGATACCAAGTTTTCTACTGTGCCATGTCCATTTGTCAACACAGCAACAGTGCAAGTTTGTTCACAAGGAGGGCCTCTGAAAACTTAACCAGAATCTTATTTATAGACTACTGAACTGAGGATCCTATGAAGTGAAATATGAAAAGAGGGAATCCTTAGCCTAATTCTGACACCAGGATTTCCATGCTAACCCTAAAAATAACTTTGCCAGCAGTACAGTTTTACAGAGAGGAAAATGCCAGTTTTTCCTCTCAAAGCTGGAGTTTGGATATTGTTCATTAAGGTGCTTTAAAACAATGTTTCAGATTCAAATTTCTCAGTTCTATTAAAGGATCAGGAAGACAAGGTATTTATCAGTCGATTTTTGCCAAAATTGAAGATTTGAACAGTTTAAACACATTATTAGCCCTAGTGCAAAACTAACCTGTGCGAACATCTGACATGATATGACAGTACCACAAAGAACTGTCAGTTCTCATTGCGGAGCCCATAAGCAAATATGAAGTCACTAGTAAATGTCCTGATGAAAATATTTCATCATAAGGTGGAGATAGCTCTGGGTAAAAGCTGCTTTTCATTCTGACCAAATTTCTTTAAATACCTTACCTTCTTCTCTCATTGGTAGGTTTTTTAATTTGGAGGTGTAAGGGGTTAAACGTCAATTCCATTATGTTCCGTCATACCTGCCTGATCTAGTGCAAGAAAATGTTCATCCATTTTTGGGTTACATATTAAGAACGGCAATAACATTCCCCTGATATTTTCCAGAGCTGATAGAAAAATTACCTTGTCTTACTGCCAGCTGGCAATGATATTGTTTATCACTGTGTGTGTGTGTGTGTGTGTGTGTGTGTGTGTGTGTGTGTGTGTGTGTGTGTGTGTGTGTGTGTGTGTGTGTGCGCGCGCATGTTTGTATTCAGCTAAGCCTTCTTTGTCTCATTTCACATGATGAACTCATAAAATATTCCTAGCAGACACTATTCTAATTCAGTACAGTGTCTGTTTTGGGATTCACATACCATTTTCATTAAACTCTGTATTCAATCCAAAGATACATGGCAAAGATTCAAGATTGTTCTTCTCATCGGATATTTTTATTTAGAACCTTTTATGATCATGATGATTTTTTTAACAACATGAAAACAGGGCTATACCTTGTGTATAATTATGTAGTGTATCCTTGTATACTTGTGTATTCTGCTTTCCTTAAAACTACTTTTTCCTTGAAACAAATTTTCCAACCAAAAGGCATTTCTTTGGGAAAATTATGAGTCCAAGGTTTGAATCTTGACAGCGGTTGGACATAAAAAATAAAAAAAAAAAACCTTGGAATGCACTGACTTGCTTTTACTGGATAGAATATATGAGGGTACGCTTTAGAGGAGGCATAAAATGAATTTCATTCCCCAATGGATTAACTAGAACCACACTTTCATTAACTCCCACCACAAAGTTAATTATTTCCTACTGGGAGTCATTAAGGCCCCTTGGCGTACCTGGGCATCAAATGTGGTCAGACAAAGCAAATTTATTTCCTGAATTTGCCCTTCCTTGCTTCTCTTTACTAAGATGAAGAGCAAACTCAGTGACTGATATATTTTTTTTCTTCTTAGAATCAGTACGTCGTGGAAATAAATAGCCAAATCAGGTCTCCAGCTTCAGGGTGCTTGGTATGTTCATTAAAATCAAAGCATGATTCTAAGGTGAGATTGTGCTCCTCATTCACTGGAATAAATTTTGCCCTCCAGAAAAGCCAAGTGTCACTTATTCCACAGAGGCCTAAAAATATTCCTTGTCAGAAAATATCCAGGAAATCACTTTGGGTTTTTTCCTCTGCCCTTAATTTTTGTAACGATTGCTCTTTGTAGATTTTGAACTTGATACGGTCTCCAGTTTGGTATACAATTTGTGAGTGTGTGTGTGCATGCGCGCACGTGTGTGTGTGTGTGTCTGCATGTACATGGTGCCCTGCAATGGACTGGGTGTATTACCAGGGTGTATTAACACCTCATGTCCAGAGTTCCTGGGATAGACTCTGAATGGATGGAATGGTAACATGGGTGAATGGTAATAGAAGCTGAACGAATGAACGGATGGGATTTCTGTGTAGTTTATCTGTACAGTTATCCAGTTGATCCAGTTATACAGTGTATCTACACAGTTTATACCAATCTTTGCATCAGCTCATTCCTATTTACTTTGTAGACCGACATCTATCAAAGCAAGAGAAGAATATAAGATGTGGAACTCTAATTGAGCACAACAGATAAGAGCTGGACATGCTCGGACCAGTTTTGTGAATTCCACCCTCAGTGGTCTAACAGTTGAGAAATGTGTTACTCTCGACTCCCCTACCCTGCCTGATTTAGTGTAGGAACAAAACAAACACATGGCCCAGATAAATCTGTAACTCTGCAGCCTGTGATGGCCCGTATGAGACCCAGTCTCTCATTTTCACTCCATGTGGTCCTGACTGTGACCTAATTTACAAGCACTTAGAGGTGAATGTGTGTGCAGCTGCTTTCCCCCAACTCATCAGTACTCAAAAATGGAAAGGGTTTTCACTGGGCCACCTGACATATTTATGTACAGACCAAATAGAAAAGTCTAGGTGGAAGAAGGATGTTTTAACTTCAATATTGAGTCGGGATTCATTAACCAAGTCAATGGAGCACAAAGAGATCCATTCCAGTTTGTTTGCTTTCTCCAGTTGTTTGTCCTTCTTCTTAGCAACAGTTGCTGTTTCAGGCATGTGTACAGCATAGACAAGATGTGTGTCTGCCTTAGGTCAATGGAGCAGAATTATTGGGCACCATCACTTTACATGTTCTTTCCCTGGTGAGCAGTTTCTCTGGCCATCTACCTCTATAAGGTTTTCAGTCATCCACCAGGCCACTGAAGTGTCTAGGAGTAGTAGTAAGTCAAGGGAATGGGACTCGAAATGGTGTAAGACGTTTTGCCAAAAAGAAGAAATCAATACTGTCCCTAGAGTGAATGGTGCAATATACGTATCATTGACATTCCTTGACTTGGTTTAAAGGAGACAAAATGTGATGTTTTTCAGTGAACATTCAGATTTCCACCAGGATAATAATCCTATACAAAGCTTCTTTTCTTTACAATGAAATACTCAGACACTGGAAAAACATGGTGATAAATGGAGCCATTTTGGTAAAATAGTCATTCATTGAAACTGGGTGAAATATTTTCACTGTTACTAAAAAGCAACACTTCCTGTACTTGATAAATCTCACCATATATTGTCCTATATATGTCCAAAATGGGTCTAAATGAATCATTTTTTTTTAATTACCGGTATATTTCTTTATATAATGTGCTTATATGCTTGGGCCGTGTCAGCATCTGAATGAAAATGCAGCTTGTCTTCTGTTTCTTATGGCATGAATGATGAGAACAAAAGGAGAAGTGAAATTACACTTGCTGAATGAATCCCAGTGAACGGTTCGGAGAGAACAAGCAGGTGTTCAGGAAAAAAAAAGAGTCTGCCAGGAAAAAACGGGAAGTACAGTGTTCTGCAAATACAGACTGTATACAGTGAACCCCCGCCTACCGCAGGGGTTACGTTCCGGCGCCCCCCTCGAAAGGTGAAACCCCCGAAGTTGTGACGTTACATTGATTTTATTATTTATATATATTTTAAGGCTTTATAAACCCTTCCCACTCTCTTAATAACCTTTCCCACACTCTTATAAACACTTCCCATGCTCTTAAACACTTTCTACACTCTTAAACCTACGTCATTTTAA